>JACXGK010004252.1:0-39391 GCA_016801125.1 Novumbra hubbsi | reverse complement strand
AAAACAGGTGTCATGAGGCAGCAAGGGCATTGGATTTCACAGGCACCACAAAACAGGTGTCATGAGGCAGCAAGGGCATTGGATTTCACAGGCACCACAAAACAGGTGTCATGAGGCAGCAAGGGCATTGGATTTCACAGGCACCACAAAACAGGTGTCATGAGGCAGCAAGGGCATTAGATTTCACAGGCACTACAAAACAAGTGTCACAAGGCAGAGAGGGTGTTAGATTTCACTGGCAACACAAAACAGGTGTCACGAGGCAACTAGGGCATTGGATTTCACTGACCCCACAAAACCGGGGTTTTGAGGCAGAGAGGGCGTTGGATTTACTTGCCCCACAAAACAAGTGTCACGAGGCAGAGAGGTTGTTGGATTTCACTGGCCCCACAAAACAGGTGTCATAAGACAGCAAGAGCATTGGATTTCACTGGCACCACAAATCTACCTGCCAAGATGTGACAATCGCCTGAAAATTCTAATTTGGGTCAATTGATCACAGACTTAAGGCAATTATTGCTTGCAAAGGTTATGAAAACCAGTACTTAACCCCCAAGTGCTTAATTTGGTATTTCCAAATACTATCAGTGCTATAAAATGTTCACAGAAAAAGATGCAACGGGAAAAGCAAATATGAACTCATATTCATATACTCAAGAATAGGTGAATTGGTGCGTGATATTGCCTCTTTTCTACGGAGGTCAGAATGGATCTCGGCAGTAATTCAAAAGCGTTGCAAGAAGAAAATTAGTTTTCTAGTTGGTGCCCGGAAGAACGTGCTTCGTCTTGCTGAATTTCTTTGGAAGTAAAGAGGAAGTGCTCGTAATGCAATTTGGGTGCTGATTCGGTGTAGGAGGTCATGGTCTCTGCAGTGTGTCTACGTAGGAGTTTCCCACCATTTTCACGATCCATTAAATCGGACATTAGGCCATTTACACTGGTTAATTATATAGTTAATATAATATTGATGAGGCCAATTATGATTTATTAGAAGTATGTTTGACTCTGTCATTATGCTAACGCGATAATAAAATGACCATAAAATTGGGTCTCAGTCCAATTATTACGCCGTCATCAAACCATTTCCAACCGCTCTGCGACTGTTGACATTTCACTTCATTGTGGTATTCAATATATTTTACCAAGATAATAGGATATTTCGTGTTGAATCTTTGGTGTGAGTGTGGCCATTCTAATAACCACGGAAATGCTGTTGGAGCATTTTTTTTGCTCTGTTATGTAGTCCTTATACATTTCTCCCTGGGTTGCAGAACGCTAAATCAGCATGGCATGAGCTAAATAAAACGTAAAATGCTTGGAAAATAAATGAAAACCATCATCGGCCCGTTAACATGACACTGCGGCACTGTTTTGTTATAAGTATTTAACATGAATAAGCGAATCCTAAAATATGGACACAATATCAAAATCGATATCTATATTACCGTTATATGGTTTTATGCCCTCCGGTTTTGCCGAGACGGATGACGAGTACAACCGAAAGAGGGCCGGTCCGGTGGGTCGCATATTGGATCCATGGTCAGTTCAGTCTAATTGAACTAGCTGACGCTGTGCTGGAAAAGCGTTAGTAGCGCTAATAGTTATTGCTATATGAACTTTGTCGCCCCTATAGGTTTTTGCTATAATTACTAAGACACACGCATTTGAAACTACTTTTTTATGGTCCATCCAAAAATGGGTACAAGGCTCCT
Organism: Novumbra hubbsi; assembly: GCA_016801125.1. Lineage (NCBI taxonomy): Eukaryota > Metazoa > Chordata > Actinopteri > Esociformes > Umbridae > Novumbra > Novumbra hubbsi. The sequence continues at coordinate 37,679 of JACXGK010004252.1, read as the reverse complement.
TCATAACATTTCATTATTGCAATTTCCAGTTAGGCCAATCATGTTTTCTGGTTCATTCAGCCGTATTGTGGCGGTATTGGGACTTTAAAAACTACGACCGGCCTACGGGCCATTGTTTTCTATGATATTTCTCCACACAATTGTCAATGTCAAATGTGTTTATATAGCGCAACATTGGTTGACCGATGTGCTGATACCAATTTGTAATATTTACCCATATGCGTTACTGATTCTGTAGCCTACTCCCAAAAACACTCAGAGAAATCGGCCTAAGTTTACCTTGACCCTCAAACTGTAATTCCTATCATCAAAATAATTAGTTGGAGAAATGCATTTATTTTTAATGTTTATTTTAGGACATGTATATTGCACCGGACCAAAACTTTGTACAGACATTGCGCAGAAGAGTTTTTATCCAAAGAGCTGGGAGACGGACTCGACCCCATATCAAGACAGCCTATAGAAGGAGGCAGGGGTTTAGACGCCGACCAACAAAATAAATTAATATACGGATTTAAATAACTAATATTGGTAATATACAGGTAGAAAATATAGTATGATCGGACGACGTCCAGGGCGCACCAGTACCATAGCTTTCGTTTGTTTGGACGATTGGCGATGATTCATGAATAACCTTAATTATCCACTTTTGAAGAAAGTTTAGGCTTGATATTGGTAACTGTGTTCGCTAGTGCGTCGTCTCTCCAAGTAGGTTTGATTCATCTAGCAAGTTTGATGCTCGGGTAAATCCTTACCGTTCGAGGAAAAACAGTGAAATATTGGCCATGGATTAATGTTAACTCCAGCCTCGTTATCATTTGAGAATAAGCAACGTTTGTTAAAATCATGTTTTTTGGAACGATGTTTCTTGTTGTCCCAGCGCAACAGCGGTCTCGCGAATGCGCCGCATAAATATTATCTTCAGGCTGCCACTTCGAAAGTAGGTCACCGTTTTACCATGCCTCAGCTCTATTGGACGCTCGCGTTATTTCTCAATCAAATGTCGACACTGGGTATCATTTATTCAAGGTGTTACCAGAATTAAAGTGGATTCAAGTCGACCGTCTATCGCGAACTAAGGTAAAATTATATAGCGCATCATATCTAATGTAAGCCTGATAAACGTTGTAATAACATGCTTATAACCGCTTTATTTGTCTCGCAGTTAGTGGCCATGGTTAGGTCTTGCCTGTATCCATCTGAACCGCTACTTGTGATATTATACCACAGCTTATCATTCTGTTGGAATAGCCCTTGCCGATGGAAAAAAACTATAATTTAGAACAGATCTTGGCAATGCTTTATCAGTCTCACAGTTTGGGTTTATAGGCAGACCAGAATGACATGCCTATGATATTAAATATCCGATAAGGGGGCTAGTCGTTCATCTAAATACTGAAAAGGCAAATGAGTCATTAGTTAATCATAATGGGCGAGCTTCAGATCTGGTGGGCTCAGCCTCGTGCTCATGCTGATTAATGTATCTAGTAATCCCGGACTGTGATGATGAAATGAGAGCAAATCTCGATCCTGTGATACGCCCTGAGAAATGCACCCGGGCACAAGGTCGGTTTCCTGATATCCTTATTCTGCTTCTCGCGCCCATTATTATTTTAGTGCATACGGAAGGTTTTGAGTATTCAAATATGATGCGTTTAGACTGTTATGATATAATTTTTTTCATCAGTTGGCTATTTCTTTTATAATGTATTGATCAATCCCGAAATGCCTAAACTGTGCATACACCAACTTCTGCTTTGTTTGAAAGTTTAAAAACAATTATACAACATTCAAGAGACATATCCATAGTCGTTAGTGGATTTTTTTTCTTTATGTAAATTGTCTATTAATAAGTAAAAATAAACGTGAAGAGCAATGTTTTTTGTTAAACAAGATTAATAACAATCCTATGTCTGATCCCAACTAAGCTACTTGATTTGATATCCAAATGCAAAAACCTGACATGCGTCTCCATCTGTTCCATCATTATAGGTAAATTAAGTTGGTCTTTCTCATGTAGGGCATTTCATGGTTCACTGGAGATAATGGCCCTCCAAGTTGTGGGATTCAAGTAATCCAATCCTTATTATGCAGATGCCATTTAAAACACGTTGTTTGCCATAGAAATGTAATATAACTAGATCTTAAAGAGACATCAAAACTCAGGAGATATTAACTTTGGAGGGTCGAAAAATTGGCTTGTTTTGTCTTAAACATATGGGCGTGTGGTCACACATCTTGCCAAGTGAAAAAAGCCCAATCTATTTGAAGAACATTCCATTGTCCAGCTGAGAAAATTCCAGACTATTGACAATCCTCAAACAAAAGGTCGTCCTAACAAATGCAATCCAAGAGCTGACTGAAAGATGTTCAAAGAAGTTTTTTAGAACCCTTGGGTACGATTAATGGATCTACAAGGCTCCCTTGACACAATTAGTGTTGAAGTGCACAAGTCAACTGCCAGTAAGAAACTGGAAGACTACATGGGAGGTCAGATAGGAAGAAGCATCCAGTCACAAAAAATAATATTAAGGCAGGTTGATGTTTTGGCAGACAACAACTTGTATTGACCAAACTACTGGCATAATGTTCTCTGGACGTATGAGTCAAATGTTGAGTTCTTTGCCCGCAATACCAGTCACCGTGTTAAGTTAAAACAAAACAATACAAAAGAACATCATACCAACTGTAAAAAATGGAGGAGGGGACAGTTTGGTCTGGGGCTGCTTTTTATACTTATCAAATGGCTCTGGGAGGGACATGACACAGCAGAAGCTGAACAGTAAATGAGGTAAAGAAGATGTAGTGTCAGAAAAAAGCAAGTGATTCAAAGCCAAACATCAGAATTTAAATATTTAGGTTTGTCCCATAAGTAAACCCTTTCAAGCAGACAATGGTTCACATTAGCATTTCTGTCTTCTTTCATTGCATTAGTTGTAACAATACATCAATCCCAGTAGCACAGGAATAAATAATAATTTCAGGGAGTCTTAGGCTTAGATGTGCTTCTCTAGAGTATGAATGACAAGTCTCGTTGTGTTTCCCAGAGAACAGAAATGATTGAACGACACCAGTTTACTCTGATGTTCTGTGCCGGAAAAGTATGTTTGATGTCAAATGTTTGCCCTCCTGAGAGGCTGTAATAAGCATGTAGTTTCAAGCATGTTCTGTTGAAAACGCAGTCTGGGTGTTTTCACTCGTGAGGGTAATGGTGTGTTCAAGTGGTTGTACGCACCGATCTGATTGTACAAAGCTTGATTGATGAATCACTTAAGCATGATTGTAACTGCTCAGCGGGGATAGGGCAAGTGTATGTTTTCATGGAAAATTGTCTGTGTGTATATATGAATGCCTGTGTGTGTGTGTTCACCTGAGAAGGAATTCCTTCCTTATGATTCAAGGGTATTTTATGGCTCCAATAAAACCGGTATTGTGTCTGACTTTCTTAGTGGCTGTATATCCAATAGTCTGTCTGTGCTATGTTTCTTCCCAAAATAAACTCCCAGTTCACTGATGTTCCTGTCTCCTTCTCCAGGAGCTGCATGAAGGGAGGTGATGACCCACGCACGGCAGAAGAACTCTCTGAGCCGATACCAGTCCGGTCTCAGCTGGGAGCAGATGGGAGGGCTTTCGCAAGCTGAGACCATGGTGGGGGGAGCCTGTCTTGGTCTCTCAAAACCAAAAAGAGGGAGGCCCAAGAAGGTCGGGAGGGGCAAATGGAAGGGTACCAATGATCTGAGGGTGGCTGAGAAGGAGGCGGAGGAGGCGAAGAAGGAACGAAAGCTATACCCTCTCAGGGGCAGGACACTAAGCGACACCATCACATGTCGTGTTCTCCTCACTCGTCTGGAGGAGAGCGGGGGAGAAAAATCGAAAGTGCCCAAAGGGATCATCAAAGAAGAGGGGCTGTTGCCTGAGAAGACCACCCCCTGCGGGGCTCAACGAAAGGTTTCCGAAGCCTACTCCCATGCCCTGGAACAAGAAAAACTGTCAAGAGTGCCCCTGTTACCAGGTGTGGAGCCTCGCAAACGGAGACTGGCCTCCCTAAATGCGGAGGCTGTGAATAGCCTGCTCATGTATGGAGAAAAACTGCATGGTTCCAGGCTCGCGAAAACTCTACAGATCAATGGAGCCCTGGCGAATGGCGCAACCACGTTGGGGCACAAATGGTCCCAAGGGGACTCAAGGGCTCCTAAGGTGGCGAAAGCCGACATTTGTGCAACGGGAAATTCCCAAAAGAACAAAATAGAGGACATGGATCTGCTGACTCTGTATAGTCCGGCCCCGCGGCGCCAGGCCGGCCTAAACGCTGCCACTTTGCTCAAGATCACCAGCTCCTCCTTCAAACTCAGACACCGCATGGCCAAGACCAGCCCCAATTCACTGAGTCGGTTGGCGAAGATCAAGCGGTCCCCCAAGCTAAAGAAAGAGGGCATCCTGGGCATCCAGCTACTTCGTAGAGGCCATCATTCACGTAGAAATGACTCATGCTGCGCGGAACCCGGACAGCAATGGACTGCTGGGGGATTGCACGACCCAGTCAGATCTGGCTTCCGGTGTCGATCTTCGCTGGGCTCCCTGGCGAAGTGTGCGAAGGAGGAGCACATTGAAACCCCTGTGACTGCTTTCCACTGCTGTTCCGAGGCAAGGTCGGCAGACTTCTGCCATCGCACGGCTCTGTTCCTATATCAGGAAGACTTTGGCGACAGCAAACCTGAGGCGAGTTCACACCCCAAGAGCAATGTCCCAGGTCATCATTCCCTTGTCCACCAACGCTCCCTAACCGCGGGCCAACGCCCTTACTCGTGTCTCCCCGGCGACTACGTGCCCTTTGCTTACCACGAGGACTCCTCCGCTCCCAAGACCCCAAGCTCTGGCCCAATGCCTTTTTTGCCCTCCTCTGTGGCCCCCATTACGTTGCGCCCTGGTAGGGTCCAGAGCTCCAAGCTGCTGTCCCCTGCAGACTCCCATCCCTCAGAAACAGCCCACTCTGTTTATGGCTACGGTGAACCCTGCCACATCAGCAGATGTGGAGCGGCGTCCCACTTAGCCAGTAGGAGGTGCTGTTTTGACACAGGCATCTCTGGCCCCAGCCAAAGCATCTGGATAGGTAAGAGGAGCCTTACAGGAGTATTTTATGAATGTGAATGGATCATGTTGACGCTGTGTTACCTGCTGGTTTGAAGTGAGGCTCTGTGACCTTTTGGTTGATCAGTCCCACAAGCAAAACTCCTCTGAGAATTGCACTGCTTTGATTTGAGTATTCCTTCTAAGAATGGCAGTTCCAGAGAAATGTTCCAGAGAATCAAGAAATTCCACAGGGAATTTGGTTGTGTTGTAAAAGCCTGGTGGGGTTTAAATTACACAAATTCTACAATAGAGTGTACTGCCTTGTTTAACCCAGCTTTTAGTTTCAACAGTTAAACTAATCACCCCAGGTGGTACACTGTGTATCTGTTATGTCGAACTCAATCAACGGTATGCTGGTATTCTGTTCTTTCAATTTGTCTGTAATTAAGAACTAGGCAACCATGTGGGGGAAGGTCTAAACTAATTAGTGACCCTAATTAATATATTAGGTCCAAGGCAGGAGTGAAAACGTCACGCATTGGACCCTTCGTGAAAGTGTTTGACGTCTGTGCTGTAGATTAATAGTATGTGCCGTCATTATCCTGCCCTACTCTCTGATCACCTGAACCCCAGTTACTCTGAATTCCAGTTGCTCTCATCGGTCCTCTGTACAGGGTCTGTTAATCTATCTAACAGAGCATGGCACTGTACACCAGAGAGGCTGCCCTGTTTCCACATGTTGTTACCATCAGCCAGGTGTCCCACAGCCCCGGTGCTTGGGTCACTGCCTCAGAAGCAGTGGATGACATGGCCAAACTGTCATTGAGGGAATTTGCTCTGAGCTTGTCTGGAGACTGGTCAGATTTGCTTGGGTCTACAGCGCATGACCTCGTTGAGACACTGACTGCAGGTCAAGGTGGTGCGTTATTGGCTTTGACCACTCCAGAGGTGGTTTTAGCTGAGATGAATTGGCATTTGGCGATGTTCTGCTCTCTCTTTTCACTCCAGCCTGCTTTTAAGTGACGCTGAAAGTGACCCTCATCCCTAGAGAAGTGCTAGAATAAATCTTTTTCCTGTTTCCGCAAGCTATCAATTGAGAGACTATATTATAATGTAACTGCTATTGTACAGTCTCTCACACCGACGGGATTTAGTATTCAGATAAATCTGCTCTACCTGAGCTAGAATGAAACAATGAATGAAAAACCTCTGCAGGGTTTTTTTATGACTTTTTTTAAAGAGATTACAGAACATTAAAGCTACTACACCCCCTCTTGTGTTCAGAGCAAACATCTAGTGTCCAAAATGATTGGCACTCTTGTAAATGATGAGCAAAAGACATTAAAAAACAAAATAACTAGCTACATTGTTTGACAAATAAAGGGGAATATATTACTTCATAATCATAGAATAGCTCAGAGAAAGAGGTATTCAAGTCATATTTCTTTTTTATTCCTTTGTATGCCTCCCTATGAAAGGCTAAGGGCCCTGAACACTTGGCTATAACACATTTGAAGGAGTCTTAGACCAGCACTACATGGAGAGTTTTTCCACGTCTTTGTGGCGTACATTTTAGAAAACATTTTATTTAGCATGCTATTTTCAACAACAAAAAAATGTACCCTGCCCAATTCCGCCATGTATATTACTGTGTATAGAACAGTATCAGCATCAGAAAACCAGGCACCCTTTCTATCCAGCTTTGTGATCACTCTGAGGATTTTTAATGGCCACCATTGACTGTAAACAGCCCTCTGACACCGCACTGCTGGTCTGGGGTCCAAATGGCTGCTTCTGTCACTCCAGTGCACCTCGCTTTGCGGTCCTGCGCCTCACAGCTACAATTCAGATGGAGGGTGCAAGTGGGTGGTGTTTCTAATCTCTACGGCTACCAGCGAGTGGGTGGCCGTGGCAGGAAAGGAGAGGAGGAGTGTGTGTGCATGTGTGTTTTCCTGTGAGGGTTTTTTCTGTGTGTGTACGTAAGAGACTGATTGTCTCCCCCCCACATCCCACACCTCCCACAGAAGACAACTCCTCATCTCGGGAGGACTGCGGCCCCCGCTCTGTCTGGGTTTCCTCTGCACCCCGACCCCTCTCCGGCTGCCCCGCCTCCCCAAGTGCTCCCCCGTCCGCCCAATCGGTGCCTCGCATCCGGACACCCCTGTCGCGCCCCGGCCAACCGCAGGTCCCGCTGCATGTGGCCCGGGAGTGCCCCCAGAGTGCCAAGGGGCCCAGCGGCTCGCGGTCCGAGGTACCCGGCGGCTCAGCGGCCGTCTGCCCCCACATTCGGGACCGGCAGCTGGGGCCTTCCTGCCGGGCCGCTGGCAGAGCTGCCAAGCAGTGCCGCATCAGCCACAGGCGGGCCACCAATGGCTGGCTGCCCGTGGGCCTGCCCTTCAAGAAGGAGGTCTTCGCCGTGGTATGTGTGCGCTGCTGTTTCTTCCTTGTCTGGTAGCTAGCCGAGGCCACCTTATAACTACATGTGTACTCGTAAGTAAACACTAGCCTCTAGACAGTCTACAACGTCTGGTAAAAAGACAATAAATTAGCCCACGGTAATTATGTAGCCCTCTCTAATAACGTAGCCAGCGCTAATAATTTACCCCGTGCTAATAACGTAGCATGCGCTAATAACGTAGCATGCGCTAATAACGTAGCTTGCGCTAATAACTAAGCTGTTAACCAACAAATATGTTTGGACTGATTTTTTTAAGGGGGAGGAGACAGCAGTGCTGAGAACATGTTTCGAGGCTGTCCAGAGGGATGGGGAGGTGATCGGAGTACGAGACACAGTCCTGCTGCGCTCAGGCCCCAGGAAGAAGTCGCTGCCCTACGTGGCAAAAATCTCAGCCCTGTGGCAGGACTCAGAGTCAGGTGACACCACCACAGACCTAAACTTTAACAGATGGACCACAGTTTAGAAATTTTTTAAGTCAATTAACCTACAGGTTCAAATAGTTTGGGTTTTGTTTTAAAGACTTGGTCAGGCTATACCTTAGGTTGTGGCCAAACGACAATTTTTGTAAATAAAGATAAAAATAAATCCTTTTCCCATCAGTTCCACATATTCTATTTAATTCAAGGCGGCTTTGGTTCGTTTTTTCCTGCCATCTCTCTAAACATAGCACTCCCTCTTTCTTCTCAGGAGAAATGATGATGAGCTTGTTTTGGTACTACCGCCCAGAACATACGCAGGGAGGACGTAATCCCGACGCACACTCTGAGGTGAGTTCGCGGGAAAACACAGTTCAAGCTGTGTGCCTTCCAACCGTAGTGTTTGCCCAGCCCGGTTCTCCCTGGGGAAGGCAATGGTAAACACATTGCTCCGGTTTTTATGATGTATTTCTCAGAGAAATAGGCAGTTTGGGCTTCCTGTTGTCAACATCCCCCAGGAACAAACAGACTTTGTTCACTCATGCTAAAAATAATAAACAGTTACCCTATGCACAATGCTCTGCTGGAAAGTGTCGGGTCTTGTTCGGTGGGTAGAGTTCAGAAACTGGGAGGCACTACCTGATCATTGTCCAATGAAAACACAAGAGTTTCATTCCCTAGTTGTGAATTGCTTTTGAGGTAGTGTGCCACTGGGTTACACCACAGTACGGTCCTTTCTTACCAAAGTCCCTGTCAGGATAACCAGCTACGATTAGACAGTAGCGTTCCGTTTATTTCCCGTTATGGTTTGATTTCAGTTAAAACATTTCTATTGTACATGCACTAGGGGTGTGAACGATTTGATGTTTTCAGTGTTAAACACCAGAATGGTTCTTAACATTAACAAAAATACCTAACTGAACGTTTCTTTTTGTATTTTTCTTCACAAGATTAAAATCACTGTATACCTTTTTACAAAGCTACCATGAACACATGTTAATAATCATGAAATATAATATAATAATGTTTTAGCAGCAGAGAGAGGCATTTGGTGTGACTGATGAGAAGTCCAGGAGAGAAATAACTAGTCTTTTTATTTAGAATCTAAATGGTAGCTCTCTTGACTTGCGTCAACCCAGGAGACTGAGCTAGCTAGCTAACACTAGACTAATTCTGCATGCAAATATTTTAACTAAGCTTTTTCTACATTTGTAAAAACCTACCTGTTGAGTGCTGTTGCATATCCATGTGATTATATCTTTCAGTTATTTTATTTAATCCTGCCATCTAATGAACAACACATGCATTACCCACCAACTGTAATTTAATTTCCAGAATGAGATTTTTGCTTCTCGGCATCAGGACCAGAACAGTGTGGCCTGCATTGAAGACAAGTGCTACGTCCTGACGTTGGTGCAGTACTGTAGGTATGTTTTTTGAACATTTTATCTCAAATTCTATATCATTTTTGGAATGCATTCCATTTTATGTGTTTTTCGGGGGATTTGCAGACCAATATTGTCTCCTCGACACGACCATTGATTGCGTTTCAGATTTTGTGCCTTGGTGAAGTGCCGCGCGGAGGGTCTCTCCGGAAGGGTCTCCGGAGTGGTGCCGCCGTGTCCGGAATATTCCGCCCCTCCACACCGGCGTGTACCCGCAGACGTCAAACCCCACGTGGTGTTCGTCTGTCGCCACGTCTACGACTTCCGCTCTGGGCGCATCCTAAAGAACCTCCAGTAACATCTGTTAAGACGGCGGTGGTATGATGTACTCTTAAACCGCGGAATGAGCAAGCTGAAAATACTGAATTTAGACCAAGACGTCAAGCCTTCCAGTGTACCCAGACGGCAGTATGACTACTGCAGTATAGCCAAGCCAAAAAACACCAATGGCCTCGTAGAGTTTGAACCTTTCTGAGACACCTTTGTTCTAACCTTGGTGCACAAACTATCCACAGAACTGTCATCACTAAGGCCTTTTTTTCATTTCTCACAGTTGAAATTAACAATTTTTATTTAACCAATATGTTTTTGTTTTTTGTATGATGTGATGTCATCGCTTCCTACGCTATGCTCCAGTGCAAACTGAATGCTAGTACACCTGCTGTATTGGCTCAGGTAATGAAATTGAAGGACGCTGTCATAACTTTTTGTTGTTGCTCGTCTACATTTTATGTTTTTCAGAAATTCCCACAAAGTCACAAAATCGTAACAGAATTTAGAGAAAGTGAATGGATGTGGATACTTTCCGAAGGCGCTGTGTATGGATAAATCGAACAACAGAACAAGTCTGCATAGATACAGTCTTGGGAAAAAGCAAAAAAAAAAAAACATTGTTAAGCAGTCTTGTTAAAACAGGAGAATTGTGCTCTGTGGCCCTTTTCAAACTCCTTGGAGAGGAAAAAACAAATGCAAGCTAAGTCTGTTGAGGTCTTTTATGAATTCTTCACAATTATTGCTAATGTCCTTGCTTCATTAAGACATAAGCATGTCAAGCATATCTTGCCAAGCCATTTGGTTTCTTATCACACTGCTTGCTCAATCATGTGCTAGGAGGAGAATGCGTTTACCAGCCAACAACCATGATTGAGCTTAAAGGCCCCCGACTTGTCAGAGTCGATGGAGCATGACAAGACAAGGAAACCACCCACCCTGCAAGGGGTGGAGACAATTTGCAGAACAAATTGTGAGGCCTTTGGGTATCGTTGCATGCCGTAGACAGGATCTGAATCCCCCCCCATGAAATGGACCAGCTGTGTACAGTAAAGCAGTACAAAATGGAGTGTCTTGGTTTGCCTCAAGTCACTGCTGAAATCCCTAAGAACCAGGGAGCCTAACAGGAAACAAGAATAAATATTTTTGAAGGTAACTAATGTGCCATCACAGGACAGGACCAGAATGTATTAGTGATTCTGATTTCCTGCATATTTGGAAATCTGGAAAGGTGTCACTAGTTTCTCTGGGTGTTAATGATTATGCATAAAAAATATAATAATAATAATCAATAATAATCATAATCATAATCGCTTGCCCATATGAATACCAACAACCATACAACCTATATGTAGACCCTGCTAGGGTCTACATATAGTTCACAAATTAACTTCCGGCAGGGGTCCGTTTTGGATAGGGCGCAGGACTTGGCTTTATCTGTGTCTGAAACCGGCCCACAAGCAGTTCATTTGAGAGACACACATTTTTTTAATCGTGTTCGCATTTCCATTGTATAGCGGCAGAGGTCCACGCGAAGACACAAATGGAGTAATCTTTGGATTGAGCATACTAAGGAACGGTGGTTCTCAACCCAAAGGACCTGATATTCCACATCAACACCATGTCCCTCCTATTCTGTCTTGAAGTGACTAATGAAAAGGGGTTTCAACCCAACACCCGTCCTGCATTAGCCATTACTTGCCTTATATCCCACGGGTCAACATTTAGGTTCAATGAAGTCACACTTCACTCCCTGACAAAATCCCGGCTCTATCAAAAGTTGTCAGTAGGATGAGATGTGACAAAAAAATCTTCAATCACAAAGCCATCAATGCTGTCACCCTATTGTTCTAGACTTGATGACCAGAAACGCACCATCTTGTAAGAAATCACAGGATGAGCTACTGAAGGAAGTAGCGTTTCAGACAAATGAAGTGCTGAGGGAATCAACTTAAGTCCGCCCAGGGTGCCAGCGACGCCTTTAGCTACTATGTTATCCTAGTAACGTTGTGTGAAATTTGAACGTAATCTTGTTCAAGGACGTATAACTGGTATGCATATATCTGTACTATGATCTTGTGGAGTGTTTATTCTAATATCCGTGAATATTGATCACGCATATATCCATATTTCTATTGCCTACAATGTGGTATTGTGCTCTTTGAACACATTGTCTAGAATGTCCTGGTCATCGTTTGATCGTGAGTTTGAAATCCTTAAGCAGGGCAGCTGTTCTTTCCTGATGTAGCTTGGTGTAGTACAAGGCCCTTCCTCAGTTCATTCCTTTTGCCTGTTTGTGTTAATTTGCACTGATCGACGTTTTGTTTGGAGTGACTGTGTCCTTAGGCTAAAAATGCTACAGATTTATCATCTGTTTTTTTTTTACATTCTTAGTTTGGACCAGGGGTGATCGAAGGTTTTGCATCAGAATTAATGATGAACCCACACCCAAGCACCTGACTTCTCTGAGGTGAATCTGGCGATGTAGAGGATGCCAGCCATAGAAGAAACGCATGATTCCTTTAAGTCCAAACAAGATGTGAATGATTTGCTTACATGGCCAACTGTGCCTCCTGGACTATGTCCTTTAACTGTCCTTGAAAAGCAGGCGAAGACTATTGTTAAGACTATTGTTAAGACTATTGTCAATTTGTACATATTTTTAGAGGCCTTTTTTTGTGTTCTTTTGGTTAAATGCTAAGAAATGTATGTACCAAAAAAAGGGGGTTAGAAGGGGTGTAATTGTTTTTAACATTCATACCTTCCCCCTGGTGTATAAACCTGAATTCCAGCTATTTGTTCTTCCCATGTGCATATGTTTAACGTTTCAAATATGGAGGGTTTTGATCATTCTAGGAAAGCATAACTATAGCACATAGCCGTTGTATTATTTAACATGGACATGTGTACTATAAAACCTATTTAAATGTAATAAATAATATATGAGTTTGAACCGAAGAGTCTCATTTGACGGTGTTAGTCAATCCCACACGCCTGTGCATAACAAAAGACACCGTGTCAAGACTCAACCGCAGTACAACGGACCCTATCTCGGTTGTGAGGAGTTTACCTCACGTTTTATTTAAACTAAAATAGTTTTTTTGTGTTCTTTTCCTCATTTTCGGGCGAGGTGAAATGCACTTGCAACAATCCACCACATGGGGTCATGCTCGTTCTGCTTTCAGGGTTTTTCATTCAACATTATTCATCTAATATAACGGGTTGGTTATGTCAAGGTCTGTTAGAGATGAATGGTCTCTAAAATCCAATGCTGTTATTAAGGGCAATGTGAATGAGTACAGGGATGAGGTACCACTAAACACCACGGGGGGAGGTTAATGCTGTGGGACATTTGCCTGTTTAACATGTCTGACACTGGATAACTGTGAGAACAGAATTGTAAGACAAATTTGGGTTTTTCACAGGTCTCCGTGTGGAATAAATAAAATGTCGGACTGAGGTATAGACTTAGGTTAAATTTGGGCTTAGGGTTAGGATAGGGTAAGGATTATGTTTGTATATGTGTGTGGGTGTGTGTTAACCAGATTTACATGTGGGGCTATAACACAGAATGTTATTAAAGTCAGGATAAGATAAGGTTCAGAACTAACAAATAGGGAACATTTCTGGGTCAGAGTTACAAGGTTAGAAAGATGGGCAAGGGTTGGTTCTGTTTATACAAACCCTAAAGGTTAGTAATACCAGACTGTTTGCGGGTTTTAAATACCTTCCGGGGACTAGGATTTTAGTTTTGGGTTAAGGTTAGGTTAAGGGATCATGGAGTCTAAAGTTTACGTCCCCAGAAGGTTAGTAATACTGGGCTGTGTGTTTGTGTTTCCAGTGTAAATGCACCCTCACTTGTCTGCTTCTCTTGTACTTTCACAATCTACAGCAGTGAAAGATCTCCAAGGAAAATTGACTTGTGTTTCTCTTTCTCTGCACAGATGTACAGAGTTTGAGTCAATTACAGTGCATCTCAGTCTACACTTTTAGAAAATTGGGTACACCTGCAAGATGATGTACTCTGTTAGAGCTGCTCCTGAGTTTTTTCCCGTGGAATGGATTTCTGTGGAGAATAACATGGGTTCTTCAATTCAACGTTTTTAGTTGCTTAGAGTGCGTGTTATTTTCTCACATTCTTACCATTTCGAGATTCGTTGACTTCCGTTATATGAAACAGAAAGGCACTAAACCGTATTTTCTTATCGCTGATGCACCCTGATACCCAGTGCCGGCCCTGTCCTTTTGGGGCCCCTAAGCAAAATCTGATTTGGGGGCCCCCTCTCCCTTAGTGGTCCGAGACTCACTAGCAGTCTGGGGCCCCCTGGCAGTTGGGGGTCCTAAGCAACAGCTTATGTTGTATACGCTAAAGGTCGGCCCTGCTGATACCAGTAACAAACGCTTTGATGTTTCTGATGGTCTCTTTCAGCTCTAGCCGCAATTGGGCCTCTTATTTCTCCATCTTTGTTTTCCATCTTCTCGGCCTCTGGTTCAGAAAACACTCTCACCAGCATCAATCAATTAATCCCCACCGGTTAATTGCGTTGTTATGAAAGCCGCATGAAAGCGCTCAATATAATAGGCAACATCTCAGTATAAGAATTACAAATGGGTATGGATTTATTTTTCCCTTCTGCTCTTACTGGTTCTCTCATTATAACAGACTAAGACTCCTGCTGCCTCCGAAGACAGAACAGGTATTAGTCATGGCGCTCAATGGACACCGACCTGCTTTTCTATTCTTAAGTGTGATTATGAGTCCTGCCAGTGGCCACAGACTGGGCTTTCTGTGGTGACCTAATTATCAGAGGTGATAAATAACTAACATGATAGTTGCTTCTTAATACTCTTAATTACTTCTCGTCTCCCCTCCATCTGCGCTGAGTCATAGAGGCAATATGTGAGTCATTGCTGCAATGTGAGTCATGGCGGCAAAAACAATATTTGAGAGCAATGTGGCAAAGATTTCAAAGGCTTTTGGGGATTTTTCTTGTCTGTGTAGCCTGGTAAAAACACAGTATACAAACACCGTTCTGGGGTTGTTTAAACTGTATGCATTTCTATATAACTAATTAGGCCTATAACAGATTGGAATTATCACAAATTGACCACAGTGAATTATTGTGGGTAAAAATGTTACAAATACTGTACAGGTGAACTACAAAGGCTATTATCTTTAGCTTATTTAAATGCATCAAAAATAAATTATAGTGGTTCTGTTTGAAGCCCTGTTCCTGTGTAGCTAAACCCAAATGCAGCAGCCTTCAGTTACATGGAATCACCAAACCGTACAAACAAATCAGCGTTGGACCCACAATGGATTAAACCCACAATAGATGAGGACCGGAGTCAGGCTTCCTAACCCAGTGTTCATGGACTGTACTATCATGTCTAAAATCCTAGGACAGTGGCTCGTAGTGGAACAAAACCAACATGACCATGCTTTCTCCACTCGGCTACATTTGGTTAGCCGGTCATCAACGTAAACGTAGAAGAGGGGGGAATGGGAGGCTTTTCGAAATAAAAGAAAACAGTTGTTTCTCAAATCGTGTTAGTCCTTCAATACACGTTCAGATAGAGGTTGGTTATTGGTTAGTCTAAAACCCATTTTAAGGACTTGCATCCGTTGCGTTGACGTAATTGTGCTGGTTGTTGTTTTACATTTGAATATAATTTCAGGGTTCCTGAAATCCACCGACACAATATAATTGCTCATGGTCGTTAACACCTGCAAGTATTAGAATAATAGCGTCTTCTTAACAGTCAGGCTCAGCTTGGTGCATACGGAGCTTTTCCAAAATAGTCATTATTTCCGAACACGATTTCTGGAGCACCAGGGAAGGCATTCGAAGTTACTGGGATTGCGTAACCCTATAATATGTGAAGTTCAATACGCAATACAGCAGAGACTGCAGTGGGGACTGTCGTTGCTATGCCCTGTACTGTCTCCGTTATTGAATGTACTTTCAGCAACAACTGTGTCAGTTTCCTCGCCGCTTTATCAATGAGGGTATGCATTAACATAGAAATGTGCACGACAAGAAAGGTGCATCTTAAAAGAGGCAAAAAATCGCACAGGAAACCAGGTTTGGACGAGCGTTGGAGAGAAGGACGAGAAGGAAAAAAACAAGGCTACAGACTTTTCTAATGAAATTCCTTTTTTTTAATACAGCACATAGCTTTGAGTTCCAAACCGTGTTCCCTGATCAAGGGACTAGGGTGTGATTTGTGACTAAGTCCTTCAGCTCCGAGTGCAGCTGGCTCCGTGCCTTGTCAACCAAGTCCAGTCCGCTTCAAGGTGATTGCCATTTCATTGAAGTAGATACTGAAGAGATTGGCTGCTTTTCCCAGTCAGTTAAAACAGAAGTGTAACGGTGAAGGTGGTGGAGATTAAATCACTGCTTTTCTGAATGGTTCATTCATTAATTTTTATGCCGCGTGGCTGGTTTTTGTGTTCGTTAGGACAACTTTTTTTGCAACATAAATCCGTTCCTGTTACTAAGTACTTAGTACTTTACTTTTTGAGGATGTCGATAGTTGCTTTCTAGACAGCGCGCACTGTCTTTCCCGGTTTCAGTACTACGGACAGAGCATAGTCACCTAACGGTTTTTAGTTACAAGCATCAGACTCATTACTAATACATTCATTCATTTTGGAGTTTTATTTTATTATTCGTACTGTACATATATTCACTCCCGAGTTAGTCATTGTGTTCATTAGCGAGATATATTAATTGCACCTTTGCTATGATGCATCATCTTAGCCTGCAGTGCTTCTCTGTTATGGTGATACACGCAGGACAAGCAGACTTTGTTCATCAGTACAGAGAGGTGAGATATTTAGCCTAATTAGTTCCCTCTATCATCTACAGTCAGTACATTACCAAGACAGGCTGTTCTCAAGACAACCCTTTTAACAAGCTCCTAATTAAACATTGAGCCACACAGTGACCTTTCATTACTGCTTGCCAAATACAGTTTTCTACTATGAGGCTTGTGGTACAACTTGGATGAGGAAGTATCTGAAACCTGTTAGTACAGTCATGTGAAAAAACCCGAAATAATTTGTTATTAATATGGACATATCTTCTTTCAAAGAATAACTATATATAACGTTTTTGTAATTGAATCAGAAACAATGACATTTTAACCTTGATATAATTTATGTAACCAAAGATTTACAAAGCCATTTCCTACTGGGGAATAAGTTAGGACACCCCATGCCCTAATAGCTAGTATTGCCCACTTAGGCTGAATTAACCTTAATAGGACGTTTCCTATAACTATGACTGGGAGAACGTTTTTCCCACTCCTCCATGCAGATTTCTTCAGCTGTGTGAGGGTTGAGGGGTTTCTTGCATGCACAGCTCGTTTCAAATCACCCCACAGCATCTCAATAGGATTAAGATCTGGGCTTTGACTTGGCAATTCCAGAACTCTCCATTTCTTTTTTGAAGGGTCCCCTTACCAGGAGTAGTAAAGGGGTTCTGCAACATGCACTGCCATTATTGGGGTCCCGCAGGGGTCAGAACTAGGTCCCCTTAAGTCAAACGTCTGTTTGTTATGTCAACAGACAATAAAACATCTTCCATCATATCTATATGCTTAGTAAAGTTAGATTTATTTCATGTGCAAGTGGTTTATGAATGTCTTGAATGTTTATGAATGTCTTATTGCATGGCATATGATTCTAATGTCATCAGTTGTAAACCATTTACATATTCAGGTGTTGAATTTGCACATCATTTGCACAACCTAATCTAAAGTGATTTGAAAATCTTCTTAGACACCTGGCTGTTGGTTTTATGGTAATGAAGACACATTGGAGTGGTTTTCAAAGCAATTTGTTTATTCAAATTAAGTCTGAGAGTGACCCAATCCATAAGTGCAGGCAACTCAGTGTTATTGTAATATTATACTTAAACATAAGAGCAATACAGCCAACACTGTTTGAAAATTAAAATAACAAGGACACATTTTTATACCGTATTATCAAAACAAAATAGCATTGACAAGAACACATATCGTCTTGTAATATCTCTTTTTAAGATGGTAACATTTTATATCTACTATTTTTACATGTGTAATGGCTCAATCTAGCCTATTTATTGCTTTAAAAATGTATTTACAGTATTCTTTTTTTTTTTACCATTGACAGTCATTAATAAAGGTGTATTTATACATTACTCTATTGTAGCAGGTTTAGAGTTTGAGAAATATTTATGTTTGGTTTCCAACCTTAATACATTTCTTAATTTTATTGTTTTGTTGGCCCTCAGAATTCTCAGAGACAGAGACCTTTTTTGCCACGATCTTGTCTCCACCGCCCTGACCTCTGTTTCTGGGAAAGATCTGGAGGCTAGGGTCTGTGGGGAAGTAATGTATTTATTTGATAAAGTTTACCATTCAGCACTTTGCCTTGTGGTTCATTTGAACTCATGCAAACTCAATCAATTACATCCAGGGCTTCTGGTTTATTGTAGTAGTTTAAGGACTTTGAGGTCGGTCTGATCATCCAGCTCTCATGTGTCATCTTGTTCCTCCGGGCGACCAGAGTCTCACCTCGGGAGGAGGAGTTGTTCAAGCGTGTCAGTCGGTGGGACGTTGAGAGGCTTCCGCCTGGCCCCCGACCCCCCACTTCTCCGTAACGGGGGAAGAGGAAGCGGCGACACACGAAGGCCAGGAACTTGTGGTGGAGAGAAGCGTAGATGAACGGGTTGTAGCACGCCGAGGACATGGCAAACAGGTGGCAGGACACCTGGATCACGTTCACGTGGCTCTTGTCCAGGATGGTGAAGTCCGTGTCCAGGTCACGAATGAGGTTGACCACCTGCAGTGGGAGCCAAGAGAGGGCAAAGCAGAGCACGGACACCACCAGGAGGCAGAACGTCTTCCTTCTCTTTCGCCCCCAGCTGGCGTGGTTAGAGGCAGGACCCGTCGCCATCAAGCTGGACACTTTCCTTCGGCTCAAGCGGTAGGAGATGGCGAGGTGTGAGACTGTCACGGCGGTGAGCGGCACGAAGTAGGAGAAGGACAGGACAAAGCTGGAGTACACGATGCGGCCCAGCTCCTGGCCATGCCAGAACTCCTCGCAGACGACCATGTGTAGACCCGTGGCGCTCAGGTCCAGGTAGCCGGTGTGGACCGCAGTGGGCGCGGAGAGTGCCAGGCTGAACAGCCAGATGAACGCCACCAGACCCCAGCAGAACTGGCATCCCGCGCGCCTGCGGACGGGGTAGGCCACAACGACGTAGCGGTCCAGCGCGATGGCCGCCAGGGACAGGACGGCGGCAAAAACCGCCGTCGACTGCATCAGGGCGACGAAGTGGCACATGAAGCGCCCGAAGAGCCAGCCTCGTCTGTCGAAGGCGTAGGAGGCCGTCAGGGGCACGCAGACGACGCACATGACCAGGTCGACCAATGCCAGGTTGCCGATGAGGAAGTGGGTGGTGTTGTGTCTCTTCCTGTTCAGGCCAATGAGGAGGAGCAAGAAGAGATTGCCAGAACAGGCGACCAGGATTACCAAGGAGTACAGAGGGACGAACAAGGGCTTCAGGTCAAACAGGAGGTCCAGCCCAGCGAAGGAGGACAGGGAGGTGGAGTAGGAGGTGGCGGGTTGGGGAGTGGAGGAGGTGGGGAATGAAGAGGTGTCTACCGGGAGGGGCGGGTTTCCTACCCAGGAGCTGTTCAGTGAAAACCCCATGTCGTCCATCGCTGTAATGGAGATCAGAGGTTCGTGAAAATGGTGTGAGAGAGAAATGCGACTGCAGCGAACCACATAATGGTTGCATTTTACTCTTGAATGGACAGAGGGGGAGGAAACAGTATAACAAGATGTTCCCGATCTGATCTGGACTATTAACTAATATGGTAATCGTGTTCAGGTTTCACAAGGACCAGCCAACACCATGCATCTGTTTAGGTTATCAATGCTAAACACATTCTCTGAATGACAATATGAGCCAGTGAATATGGCAGGACACACTGCTGGGCTCATAGATATGAGTCAATTAAAGTGTATTCCTGAGTTTGGCTGTGAATAAATATCAGTCCGGGGGAGACCATGTACTCTGTGGACCACAGGTGAACATCTTAGTGTGCAAATTCTTGGTTTTCCCATCAGGTTAGCTTAATTAATTCACAAAAAGGTAGAGCCATATTTTAAATGAACTCAATACATAATGAATGCACCTGTTTGGAAAACATAATAAGTAGCAGGATTAAACTGAAGTCAGAGAGTGGCAGGTTACAAA
The DNA here is from genome assembly GCA_016801125.1 of Novumbra hubbsi. Lineage (NCBI taxonomy): Eukaryota > Metazoa > Chordata > Actinopteri > Esociformes > Umbridae > Novumbra > Novumbra hubbsi. Next base: position 17,767 of record JACXGK010004252.1, on the reverse strand, counting down.
TATATGAAATGACAAATTAAAAAAATATAAAATAAACTAATGAATCAATTCAAAGACAAACACATTTTACAACGAATTAATTAGAGACTAGTTACTGTGCAATCATATTCACCAACACAGCCCTATTTAAGCTACATCATTGTTGGAGAAAACTAAACCAATGTCCTTAAATGTTAATCAGTTGGCATGCAAATGAAGACGTCTTTGGTATCAAACAATATCAGTTGACATGCAAATATATTTTCAATATGCATCACATCCTATGAATTGCATTTCAGACAGCTTCTATGAATTTCTATTATTTTATTTGGAAATCCAAATATACAAGCCAAATATATTACAAACACAACATTGAATGCGTGTACCTTATTTGCTGTTGAACAACTTCACTAGAGATCCAATAGATTCTGCAAGCCGTTCTTTGTGAAAAGGTCTTCCCAACGTTAACATCCGTCGCTTTGTCAAGGTCTTGCTTCAGCGGGTATACCTACTGTTTCCAAATCAGGACCTATCTGGCCACACTCCCACTGAGGTATGGTTCTATGGCATGTTGAGCCTTACCATTTTATTCGCTTGAGTCACTGCTGACTAACCGAAATGCCCAGTAGGAGATGTATTGAATGCTGACTGTCACTAAATTCTCTAGCTGTTAATAAGCATGTTGATTTTGCTTTAAATAAGGACACGTTCGGTCAACTCACTGGCAAAACAAAGTTAAAATAAATACATTTACCTGCTACAATTATTTTCTAGAATATAATGCTGCCATCTAGAGGTGGATATAGAACACAATCCAGCAGTGTGTGTGTCCAACATGGGGTTATTTTCTAAATGCAAAAGAAAGAGACAAGAGGAATAAAAAGTTATTCGGCTTTGTTTCAAAAACATCCCTCATACAAATGAATCTCTCCTCATACTTACAGAACAGCAAATACTATGTAAAACATAATAAATGTGTTGGGAAAACAAAGAAATTATAGCATACATGGCAGGGCCACGTTTATAAAGGATTTCATCTTAGTTACTAATAACACTTTATAGAACTCCCTCTTCTTAAAAGCAGTGCAGAAACTGGTGACAACATTACAATCTCTGCGGAAACTGCACAATCTCTGGCTCTTCATAGTTGGGTTGGAAACAAAATAGGGCGTGTGTCGTCCCCCCCCCCCCCCCATTTAACCACTTTTTATTTAATGATGTGGTAAAACCAACAGAGCAACATTGGATTGAATGAAACATGACAAGCAATGGACAGGGGCATAATTTTCTCTGATATGTCAGGATATTCTAATGCTCCTGTTTACCAAGACATCAGGCAGATGCACAAACGCGACAAAGACAGGAATCCAACCATGTCACCCTTCAGCCGTAACGCGCTGACATGAGTGTCCCTGGTAACAGTCTGTGGTGAACACGGGGTCACTTCTCCGGTGTTTGACTCTCGTCCTTCTCTGGGTCGTCCCACGCGGCCTCCGTTCCGCTCTGTGATTGGTCGGTGGAGGTCTGACCTCGATCGAGTGAGGGCAGGAGGAGATACTCCAGCTCCTCTGCGCTAATGGCCACTTTCTCTGGTACCAGCCAACGCTTGAGATGCTCCAGGGCGCTGTGAAGAAATGGTAGTCAAATGATGTAAGTAAGGTCACTTCCTTTAAATGATATGGTCACTGGTACTAAGGCAACCTTGAATTGTTGAGAACTCAACTTGTATGATTAAATTGCTTGAACGTCAAACTGTCTCCAACATACTGAGGCCATTAACCAATATATACGCCCTCCTGCTTACCTCTGGTCTAGGTCGCTCTCCTGAAAAAGTTCAGAGCTTTGAGTGTCGTGTAAGAATCTATCCCAGCTTTCTTTCTTGGCCTGAGAAAGGGAGCGCAACATCTCTCTGGACGTCACTTCACTAGACTGGCCCTTTATTCTCTTCAGACGGTTCTCTGAAAGGATCGATACAGCATACTGAACTCATACAATATGTTAAGTCCTGTGGAATCAATATTAAGCATACCATGTTTGGCAGAATGTGATGTGCATCAATGGGACAACAATACAATGCATCTACTCCACTAATATCCATTTATTAACTTCACCTAAACTAGCAATGTAGACATCGGAGTCATCCATAGGCTCCCAGGCGCGGTGAGAAGAGGATTTTATGGACACGCCGTTATGTTGCAGGCCGTTGCCAACGGTTGGCGGTTGGAATGAATCTGTGAAGGGAGCAGCGTCATCCCCTTCTTGGTCCGGACCGTTCTCCTGCACCTGCCCTCCAGGTAGGCTCGAACAGATCTCGGACCACAACTCTACGCTGGACCGAGTCTCGTGACTTTCGAAATCGGCGATCATCTTTATTCAGATGCAACGCGGTGGTCAGACAAGTTTAATACAAAATCAACATCATAGCCAACTAAGTGAGCCCAGTAAATTATATTTAGTCCATTTAAAGATCAGTGATAGCTAGTTTGAGACGTTCGATTTACTTAAAAAGGTAGCCAACTGCACCAGCTACAGGGTTTCCAAAGAATTAGAAATGAGTTACAGTCAGTCTAGCTAGCCAGCTACAATGGATGAAAATGTTTCCATTTATGTGTTAGCAACAACTGTAGCTAGCTAACCTATGTTAGCACTAACTACCGTTAGAAATAATCACATAGTCATTGGAATTTAAAATATTATTTGCTAAACATTGACTCCTCGTGTTTTATATAAATATACATATAGCTTACCATCGAATAAAACGCATGTAATCAGGACGTTATAACGTTAGCTAGCTCTTATTATAAAGGTAGAGGCGGCTCTGATAACAGCATGAACATCTCAAAACAAATCCTAACAAGACACTCCTCTTTTGAGAGTTTCGAGTGATCCGATTAGATGAAGTAACTGCCTATCAAGTCAACTGAGGTACGATGGACGCTCATTGGATTATAGTTATGTGAAAGCAATGTAATTGGTGAGTAAATTCCTCTGTAGGGACAAGGAAGTATGTCCTAGAGATGAGGAAAGCATACCTAACTAAACGTTGGAGATAAATGTTGTCTACTACAAAGGTACACATTTGTAATTTGGAAGTAACATTTATATTGGATTTACATTTGTACGTTTACCCACATTTAGTTAGTGTTTTGTGTTATTCAAACAGTAAAAGCCAATTTGCAACGTTTTCTGGTTAGCTAACGTAAAGTGCTGTTGATGGTTTTATTATAGTGTCTGTTATTAATTGGAGATAGCTAGCTTGTGCGCGTGCGTGTTTCTGATTCACTTTCTTTTTGTGGACCTGAAAACTCAATAGGAAAGTCATCAAGTGAGGATTTTTGGGCCGTGCTCACTTTCAAATGTTTAGGTTATTTTCTGGGTTAGGGTTACGTTTGGGAATTAAGGGTTGTGTTTTGCAGTTATGGTTGTATAACGTATTAAGAAAAATCGTTTTTAATGGTAATAAGTTGCTGGTCCCTACAATGATAGTAAAACCAGTGTGTGAGTGACAGAGAAGGAGACAGACAGAGAGAAATATAATTTTTTCAGCAGGTCCCCACTCTGAATACAATTTTTTAAGTTTAGGGAAAAACATTCGATCTGTCATAATTAGAACTACCGTTCAAGGTGTAGGTCTAGGGAATTGAGAACATGGGTTTCTGGTTCAAGGTTAGGTTTGAGGCCCTGAAAAAGGGTTGAAAATACAAACGTGTTTATTTCTGTCTCTGTCTCAACCTAGCTTGGGTCTTGGTGTGACTGTGTGTTTAATTGATAATGTCAGGGAGCTCCACCCCCCTCCCCCTGCGTAGGAGATGCAAGCAGTGCTCAAACTGGCAGTAATTGCAGTCCCTATGGGCGTGCTGCTATCCAGAACCATGGCATGGATGTCCACTGGCAAGACTCACCCTGAACTCATCAATCGCCTTCGAGGTACGAAGCAAGACTCCTGTGGCTAAACCAAGATGGCCACACATGCAGTCGTTTCCGGCTGTATGTTAACCAGAGTGAGCTGAAAGTAGTAAATGAGGTGGTAGCAGCACGAGATGTCGAGATCCTATTGGGCAATATTGGCGTCATCTAGTATGTCTTTTTGTATTGTTTCACCCATCTTTCTCTCTTCACCAGTTTTTTCTCATCCAATTGCTTCTATGGCCCTGTCTCATAGCAACACATTCGTTTGGGTCCATCAAATAGCGCCTTAGACAGCTACAACTCCTGGCAACATGTAAATTCTGCAAAAGCATAGTCCATTCTGTTTGTATCATTAAACTTTTTGGATTAGAAAACAAACACCTAATCAATCGTTTGTATCAATTACAACATTGTCAAAATGTCAGCTCAGTTCTGTCTCACTCCATAGTAAAACTTTCCATCTCACACTATTGAGCAATTCCAAATAATACTTAAACCAAACATGCCTGTCGCCGGTGCAAGCTTTCAGATTTTGTTTTTATTTATTGATGTATTTTGGGGGGGGGGTTGGTGGTGGAGTTCTATCCTTTCATCAGAAAATGTTTTCCCTCCCTCCAAAGAACACGGAGTGATTCGCAGTGATCGGGTGTTTGAGGCGATGCTTGCCACAGACCGGGGGATTTACTCAAGAGACTACCCATATGCTGACTCTCCTCAGTCCATAGGTACATTGCAACCAGTATACAAACATATCTGTACAAACCTGTTAGAAATGGCATCATTGACAGCCAAACAACATACAGTACACAGTTGTGTCCTTTGTTTTTTTCAGGATTCAGGGCTACTATCAGTGCTCCACACATGGTAAGTGTCTCCGAATAGTTAGCGGCCATTTCCGGCGTCAAAACAATGACTGGTTGCTGTCCTGGGTTTTCCCAGCATGCACATGCCCTGGAAGTGCTGAGTGACAAGCTAACAGACGGGGCCTCCGCTTTGGATGTGGGATCTGGTAGTGGCTATCTTACGGCGTGCTTTGCAAGGATGGTGAGTTCCAGGACCAGTTTGTAACCAATTTGAGTTTACCGTTTAAGGAGGTCTTGTTTGTGGTATTTCCTGGTGGTCATCTCCTCGTTAGGCAGGCCCCACCGGGAAGGTAGTGGGGGTGGAGCACATCAATAAACTGGTGGAAACCTCCATGAGGAATGTCTGGGCAGACGACCCCGAGCTGCTCTCTTCAGGGCGGATAAAGCTTGTTGGCAAGTTCAGACAACATACAATGTTAATGATTCCTCATGTTCTTCGTTAAATAATGACATTTTGCAATTGTGGAGTTGGCAAGCTGTGTCTTGTCTTAGTGATAGTGTGTCGTACCAGGGGGTCATAATGTGTACTCCTGTGTGTGTTTTTCTCAGTTGGAGACGGACGGTTAGGCTACCCCGATGGAGCTCCGTATGATGCCATCCATGTTGGGGCAGCTGCTTCCACGCTTCCTAAAGCTGTGAGGACTTTACCAGTGGATAAATTTCAACTGTTTTTTTCATTTACATTTGGCATTGAATGAGGCTGCGGATGTTTTATTATATATTTTATTTTATTTTACCATGGAAAAATATATATTTTGGAAGGAAAACTCATGTAACCGTATGTTGCTTTTTTTTGCAAATTAATGTATTTGTTTTACGGGAAACTAATCTCAACACTGCCGGCCAGGCTGGATTTTATAAAGGCTATTTTAATGTTAGTACCTTTTCTTTTTTTAATCAAAATAATTTGTTTGATATCAAAGCAATATTACACTGTTAAGAGCATGTTATGATGACACAATTATTACACAATGGAGGGCACTTATACATCAGAACGTTATTACACCATTAGGGGCATTGTGATTTAGGAGCTACATCATATAATTCTGAGCATTTTGAGGTCACATCGTTATTATACCATCAAGAGCCTTATGATGAATGATTACATCGTTAACACGACCGTTTCCCATCATGGTTTTTTCAAAGGGCCGAGGGAAAGTATATTAGTTTATTTTCCAAACGGAAGAAAAGCCTTTGAAACGCCCCCAACGACCAATTATACTGTCAGAGTGCATGTCATAGATCCGGTCGTACACAGTCAACGTGTTGTTTCAACGCCGCAGCTCCTGGATCAGTTGAAACCCGGTGGGAGACTTGTGCTGCCAGTGGGGCCTGATGGTGGAAGCCAGGTCCTGGAACAGTACGACCGCCAGAGTGACGGCACGTTCATCAGGAAAGCCCTGATGGGGGTGATCTATGTTCCGTTGACTGACAAGGGGCGGCAGTGGCCAGGGTATGTACGCTGAAGATGTACGTGCAGCATCGGTGGCCATCAGTATCTTCTCCTAGTTCGTGTGCCCACATTTGAATTGAATCTGTGAGAGCTTTTCTTTGTCTTCCCAGAGGTGAGCTCTGAACTCTGCTGTGTGGGATGTTTGCATCTGCAGAAGGTGGCGCTGGAGCTGCAGCTCTTGACTTCTCCAGATCTGCAGGTTTTTGCTGCCTAGCAACATGTTCTAGGTGATTATTGACTAACACCGGACTGCTGATGATCGTTGTCCAGAGGGCTTTTTGATTAATGAGTCTGTCTGTGGTTGCGAAAAATCGTTAGTAAGTGTTTTGTACACGGACGAGTTGCTTTCAAAACATTGACTGGCTGAAAGGTCGGCTTATGTGTAATGTAACAAAAATGCAAGGGTTGTGATAACCCTTTCTTACCCAAGGTTTAGATTTCTTAATTTCTTCAACCAATGTAATTTTTCTTTTTAATGTTGGATGCAAATACAAGTAGGTGCTTTATTCCAAAATGTAAAATAAATATTTAGAAAATACTTCTGTTAATGAATGTGAAATCATTTATCTGTGCTAGTTTGTCTTTACCTGTTTAGCCATTGACTATTTATTTAGCTTGATAATTATAATTCTGCAGTGTGTGTGAAGCAACAGTTGTAATCAGCGAGAGGATAATGCGGATTCTAAAGCGCCTACTAGCTGCAGAGACCACACGTACGTCATCAACAAGCGCCCGTAGGCATAAAAGAAAGACCCCTAATTTAATTGCAGCATGTGTGTGTTTATCACCCATTCGTATTTACCTCTCAGACAGACGATTATTTAGGAAAGTACTTGTCTCTGTGCGCCAAATCAAACGCGAAATAACACTTGATAATGTAACAGCACAATTACACGCCGGACCTATCTTTGCATCGCAAATCCATGTTACAGATTAGAGATGCACTTTGGAAAGTGGCAAAATCCCCTACGTGTTACATCTCACTGAATAAGTTGGTATCTAGAATACATTTGCGTAAACAAATGTCGAACACAATGGAGTCGACAGAAGTTACAGGGGAATCTGAAGAAAACGAGTCCAACACCACGACAGCTACTTTTGTCAAGGAGGACAACGACTTCAAAGAGACTGCTAAACGTAAAAGCAAAGAGGACGATGATCCAGAGAAAAGTAAACGTGGAAAAAGACAACGAGGAGGGGGTGGGAGAAAACAACTTCGTCCGGGAGAAAGATACATCCCTCCCCCTCAAAAACGCAATCCCGGAGTGAGCTTTAGCAAAGAGCATTTTGACGAAACAACTTACTACTTTGAAGGAGGTCTACGCAAAGTGCATCCGTACTATTTCGACTTCAAAACGTATTGCAAGGGACGCTGGATTGGGAAAAGTCTTCTCGAGGTTTTCCGCAGTGAGTTCCGAGCTGAGCCTTTGGAATACTATATTAGGGCCTCTAAGATAGGACGGATCAGGCTCAATGAGACTCCAGTGGAAGATCTCTCCATAACGCTCAGGGTATGTTCAGCCTTTGTGTTTCTTCCTTCTGGCTGTCTAAATGTGTACTTGAGTTAGGTTGATATAACAGGAAGTACTTTTCCCTTCAGAACAATGACTACCTACGGAACACAGTGCATCGTCACGAACCACCCGTTGTTGGACGTCCCCTGGAGATATTGGAAGACAACGGGGAGGTTTTGGTAGTTGACAAGCCAGCCTCGATGCCGGTCCATCCCTGTGGGCGCTTTCGTCACAACACGGTCATTTTCATCCTGGGAAAGGAGCGCGGCATATGTGGCCTTCACACTGTGCACCGGCTCGACCGACTCACCTCCGGCGTACTGCTCTTCGCCCGCACTCTGGAGGTGTCCCAGAAACTGGACGTGTTGGTGCGGGACAGACGGGTAAGTCATCCTCAGTCTCCATTATAACGGCGCGAAATGCCAACTTCAATCACACATTGAGATATATTTATATGTGCTGCTCAAACAAGTTATGGGAACACGTACTCTTCACAGTATAACTCCCAAGTCAATTATTGTTCAGGGATATCCATCTTTCCAGTTAGGAAGCATAAGCTATTGGTAATCTATGTCACCTGTTTTGATGCAAGTGCCACCTTTGCCCTGGAGAGGCAACAGCAAGCCATCCCTAAAAAGGGAACGGTGGTTGCCACAGATAGATGCTCTCTCCTAATCCTTCCTGACTGATTCTTCTCTAGTTTTGCTAGAGTTTTAGGGGGAACATTATGCTGCCTGCAACATCATCCAGCACCACCGTTTTGGCAGTGGGACAGTGATGGTCTGGGGCGGCAGGGTCACGCAGACCTCTGCATACTAGCCATTGGTACCCTGACTTCTGTTAGGTACTGTGATCCACAGCCCTGGGTACCTCCTGGTGGTCCTGGGGAGGAGGTCCCCCTGGGAAGGAGGTCCCCCAGGACACCATGCACACTGAGTTGCCGTGATGTAATTCACACACGTTGTAACAGCCTGTGATTTAAAAGAATTTCTTTGATTTTCGCTGTTAGTTTGAATCAAGCCCTCAATTGGTTTGGAGAGTTTGGTTTCCATTGACTGTTAGATTAAAGATGTTGATCTTTAGCATATTTAGGTTATTGATACCCGTTGTTTTATTTAAGTGGTCCCTTAATTTTTTTTAGCAGTGTATATCAATGTATAAACGTGTGTGTAAATATATAATATGTTTCTATATATGTGTGTATATGTGTATAAGCCGTTTTGGTTTTATTCCGTTTTCCCACTTAAGAAGTTTGGATCATCCCCGACTGTATACATTTAGTTGTTGACACTGTGCTGCTCATCCTTTACAGCTGGAGAAGGAGTATGTCTGTCGGGTGAAGGGGGAGTTCCCAGAGAGCGAGGTCACCTGTGAGGAGCCCATCCTGGTAGTTTCCTTCAAGGTCGGGCTGTGCCGGGTGCACCCAAAAGGCAAGGAATGCCGCACGGTCTTCCAAAGGCTCAGCTGGAACGGCCATTCCAGCTTGGTGCGCTGCCGCCCCGTTACCGGCCGCACCCACCAAATACGAGTCCACCTCCAGTTCCTGGGGCACCCCATCGTCAACGACCCCGTCTACGGCTCCACCGCTTGGGGGCCCGACATGGCGAAGGGTGGCTTGGTGGGCATGAGCGATGAGGAGCTTCTCGAAGCAATCCTGGACGAACATCGTTCCAAGGAGAGTCTTCATCTCCTAGGTATCCCGGATGAGGACGTGGCAGTGGTGAGTGAGGCGCTGTCCGATGTATGTGGTGTGGATGCGCAAACGCCTCTACAGGAGACGCCGTCGGAGGTTTGCGATTCTGCACCAGGTGGCTGTGATGGGAAGGACCTTGACCAGAGTGCGAATCAGGTCCCCGTCAGTCCAGCTTCACCGGGGTCGTTGGCTGGACAAACTGAAGGAAGTGGGGATAAATGTTGTAACTCAGCTGCTGCAAACGCAAAAGACCCTCTTTGCAGCGAGTGTAAGATTGTCCGACCTGACCCCACTGAGAAGGAGCTCATCATGTACCTCCATGCCTTGCGCTATAAAGGACCGGACTTTGAATATACAACTCGCCTACCGGACTGGGCCAAGGATGACTGGTTTGAGGACTAAAGCGATATTGTGCACAGTATGTGCAAATAGTTTTTTTTCATAGTGATTATTGGATAGGAACTGTGTTCAGTGTTGCAGTGGGCTCGTTGAGTTGAACGTATTAATTTGCACACTGTGAAACCAGTTTCGCTGTTCATTTCTTGGCTCACCGTTCTGTTATTAATGCGAGAACAAAACTACAGTTAATTTCCCTCTGACTTAGAGAGCTGTATTGGACTTACCTACTTTCAATTGAATTTTCAGTTTTTATTTAAACAGCCAGGGATATTTTTCCTCTGGGTTTTGAGCTTTATCTATAACTGAAAATGCATTACATTTTAATAAAAAAAAGTTTGACAATGAAATTGTGTCTGTGACATCGAATGAAACCACCCTTTCTGCAGTAAAAATAAAATGTTTAATTTTGACTTTTCACCATCTGAAAGACATAGGCACATTGACAATGTTGGTCTTGTTAAGGTCATTGCATCAGACTTAATGGACACCTATTCTTCTGGGTTATTTTCAAAACAAAAGTTTTACCAAAAACGCATCTCTGAAACACTTCTCCCCACACATTTAAATGAGACTTCTCTTACACAAAACTCGTACATATTAAAAATGTTCATAATGGAATACAGACTGTTGCAAAAAACTTGGCACATGCTGCACATTCTACACCAATGTCGAAATACTGCTGATGTAGAAAAAACAATATATTTAATCTGATTCTCCAGCTGTTTGTACAGTGTTGTATGCTCTGCTGAGGTGTTACTTTTCTGAATACCAAGGCAAGCCTTATAGAGATTTTCTTAACTAATTTCTTGGCACAGTGCTGTAGGTTAGGTACAACTTAGCAGGCTGGGGAAATCTTCCTTCATTAAATGTCAGTGTGTGTCTTTAATACATCCCAAAGGTATTATCAAAGAGCAAGGCTCTAATATACCTCTTGGCAACTGGAATGTTTGCATTCATGTCAACAAGGTCCCCTAAATAAATTACACAGATCTCTCGTAAGTCAATGATTAATGTCACTCTTCTTCAACCCAATAAGTGATTTAGGTGATTAATTTTTTGACAAGTGTAGACCCTGGGTTGTTTGGTTGAAGACAAACTCCTAGTGGTACTTTAAGTTTCAGTGTCGGACTAGCTGTGAATTTTCCGTTACGAAGAATCTTGGTCTTCGCAACATTCCACAGGTAGCGGCGTGTGCCTAACTAGACCTGGTTACTCTTCCAGTGTCCTTTACATGGTAGATGGCACCACACTAATAAACCTGAACCGAAAACTCCGGCATGCTTAGATCAAACATGTCATCTCATTCAGGTTGTATCCTCCCTTGGCCCATCTCTTTTGATCCATACATCAGGCAAATCTGGTTTGCTGTTTGGCAACATGACTGGTCCTTCGCTCTGGCTAGTGTGACCTCTGCCACATCCCGGAGAGGCGGTCTCATACATAATCTCCCTTAGAGAGAGACGCAGGGTATCCCTCTTTCCGTTAAGGTGTCCTGGCTGTGGTTCAAGGTCTCCGTCTGCTTCAAAAGAAGGTTGTAGGTTTGACGGTCCGGGTTCAATGTCACTCAGGCAAGTCTCATTAGAATCCTCCAGACCCTCAAATGAGCTCTGAGATGACAGCAGGCGTTTGTGGGGTTGACTCTCAAAGGGACTGTTTGGAGCCTCATCCTTTGAGTGGGATGGCAGGTATATCGTTTCGATTGTCTGACTAATGACGGTCTCCTCCATACTTGAGGAAGAGGACAGCGATACGTTCCAGTGCTTGATGCCAGCGGACTGTCCTCTGCAAGTTTTGCATAATAGCTGTTCCTTTGCCTTGTCGCCGAGTGGAGCAACTGCCAGGGGGCTCTCTCTGTAGGGGGACGAGGTCTGCAAAGCCGGGGGTGGTGCACAGACATTATGGTGTTGACGGCAAACCTCTTTACTATCCGCTGCCATGGTGCTCCTCTCCAGGTCCCTCCTGGGACTCAGCCCAACAAACTGAATGTCATCTGAGAGAACTGAGGGCCTGTTGGACAGCTTGCTGGTGCATGTGCTGTTTTCGAAGCTGTCATTCAGTTGACAGGCCAGTGGCTGAAGCTCATACTGCTCTGGCTCCCTGTCCCCCGGTCGCTGCCTTTGGCGATGCTGGTTCGGGTACAGATAATTACCCTCGTCTTTGTCGAAATTCCTTCGCGCTCGCGATCTCCCGAAAGCCCCGTTGGCTGCCGAGGCTGAGGTTCCGGGGTCCGTCGCTGAGCAGGCGGGCAGGCCATCGGTCCCCTGTTCAGACGAGTGTGGTCGCATTGTCTTCCCGCAGTTTCTTTGAGGACCAAAAAAGCAGCACAGAGACTGGAAAAAGAAGGTGGCAAATCCGCACGCTACACATTTCACAAGAAACAAGAAAATGCCGAGCTTTCTGAACAGCAAAGCTGTGGTCGGGAGCATGATGATCCCCACGCAACAGAAGGCCCCAGATCCAACAGCCACCGGACAGCCCATTCTTTTCAGAGAATGCGCGACTCTTCCGATTCTATCGGTGTGCGGTGCCGAATTGTACGCCATGCAGTAGTTGGTCAAAAAGTCAACCGACAACCCGGCAGCGGCTGATATGAAAAGTGCCTCCACGCCACTGAGCTGCCACTCCAGGAGGACCAGGAGGCCAATGGTGACAAAAACACTCCCTCCAACTGCGGCGGTGCCGTAGATGCTCAGCGGAACATTCCATGTGGTCAGAAGGAGCAGGGCAAACGTCAGGGCCACAGAGAACCCGGTAACAACGAGGGTTTCTGAGCTTAGGCATTGTTGCAAGTCAAAGAGTGTCAACTGACTAGCGAACCATCCCTTTCTTAGTCCTTGCGGTGCCCCAGAAATCTCTCTGTTGAACCACGACAAGATTTCATTGTAAAAACGGTTGGTGTGGCTAAAGTTGTAACTATAGCGATACGTAGTCCTGAACACCATTACCAGGGCTGCTATGCGATCATCTGCCCCGAAATACAGTCCCCCAACGTGGGACAAGTAACCCTCTGCATGCTGCTCAGCCACCATCATGCTCAGGCACTGCTCAAAAACCCCTGCTGGGTAAGGAAAAGGAATATCATTGCAGCAAAACTGGAAGGCGTCCCCGCTCTCAGAGCAACGGCGTATAGACACCCAGCGGATGAGTTTCTCAACAATGCAGACATTGTCCGTTGCACCTTCATTTTCAGACGATGATGAAGATGGTAAATAGAAGCTTTGGTTTTGAACTCTTCCACACAAGTCTCTCAACCACACCTGAGCATCGGTGCTACTCATGTTGAAATCTGGATCCATAACTAATGATCCGTTGCTTTTTGGATCAAAGTGATTGCCATTATCAACTGGTATGACTCCCCAAACAAGGGTTAGAGTGATAAGCTTGTCTTCCCCATTCACCAGCCGTTCAAACATAAATTGGTGGCGATATTCGGCGTCGTATCTTTCAAACGGATGGCTGGAACGGAATAATTGAGTTGCCCTGTTGTCTAAAGTGGGTAGTCTCATTCCAGGGTCTACAACTGATATGTATGTTCCACCTGCAGCCAACACTGCGAACCAGCAAACCCAAATGTATCTGAATTTGACCACTCCACAAGGGAGAACCTTCAGGAAAAGTAAATTGGAGGTGTCAGAAAGGCCCCGCTTCAACTCTCGCAGTTTCTGACCCAAGCTAAAGAGGCAGCGCTTTCGCGAGCTAGTGTCCCAGAAACCAGCAGGACTTTTAATGCAACAAGGCTTCCAGGCCTGTGCTGTAATAGAGGTTGAAGCAGCCACAGTATAGCGTTCACGCAAAATAAGAGAGCTGGGAAGCCACGCAAGGGCTGAAAACGTACAAATTAAGGAAGCTGTTCCCAGGTAAACTGCAAAACATCTTACCGCCATAATGCTACTCAGGTACCCCGAGAAGAAGGTGGCACTTGACGTAAGCCCTGAGGCCAATATCAAATATCCGACCTCTTGGAGAACTCTGTTGACTCTCTTCTGCAGAGAAGCAGGTGGATTCTGGGATAGTTGTAGGTTCCAGAAGTCAATGAAAGTGAACACCTGGTTAGAGCAACTACCGAACAGGATGAGAGCTGAAGCTAAGTTGAGGAAAGGGAAGAATGTCAGCTGGAAAACAACTTTGTAGAAGAAATAGGATGTCAATAGAGAACCCACGATTGACACTAAAGACAGAGCTGATAAATATAGTGACTGTAAATAAAGGGCCATTGTGATCAACAGCGACACTACAGCCAGAACTGGATATACAGCGTCTTGAGCCAAGTAATACTTGAATAGCTTTTGCTTTATGCCCAGGTCCATTCCTGTAATAGTAGTGTTCTTATAAGTAAGCTCACGACCTTCAAGGCTGCTCATGTATATCTCCATCAAGTGATCTCCCTTTTCCACAGGTAGAAACAGGAGGCTGTATTTCAGCGAAGGCACCTGATACTCCACCGTGTGTGGGCCCAGGAAGTCCTTATCAACCAGGTAATGCAATATCTCGAATACAGCTTGTGTGTGTTTGCACCGATGGGGCACAGATGCGCAGTTGCCTTGCTTCCCCCTGTCAGCGCAATACGCCACGAGGCGTCCATCATGATAGTACGGGGCACAGTAGCGGAGTAGGCTCAGGCTCTCGGACACCTGTGAAGAGGTCAGGCTGAGACAGGACGAGGCATTGCTGAGAAGTGCCAGGTAGTTTCCCAGTGACCAACTTGGACAGCATCTTCCTGGTTTCGTGCCATCGTCCACTTCCAGTCGGATATGTTGCTTGCAGAGATCTTGGAAGTGCGGTTGTGAACGAATCTGAAACCGGGAGGAAGATGGGTTTCTCAACAGATTCTCCACCGTTTACTTGTGGAAACACCAATGTACTTTGTGGCCTGCACATATTTCACTACAAGAGCAATTTGAAAAGGCCATATTTTATACAAAGTGTTCACATCATTTCTACCAGCCAGTATTGATCAATAAATGTTTTTGTCTTACAGATAGCACACATTTTTCAAAGGTTTCTTACAAGGTCACTTGCTTGTGAGTCTTTGATCAATTTCATTCCCCATTTTCATGGACTGGTTAGTAATTCTGAATAAATGGCAGATGGCCTGCAGATGAAGATGGGTGAAGACCTACCCTGGCCTGCTCCATCTCACACATGGAGTAGATTGCCTTCAGGCTCCAAAGACTGGCAGAGTTTCCAGAGCGAAAGACCAGCTGGGCATAGCGTTCTCCTGTGATGCCACAGATGGAGCCAGGAACATGTCACCGACTCATCAAAAACAGACCTCATAAAACATTTTTAAAAAGCTAGAGGGATCTGTTATATTTTGCTCAATACTAGATGAAATGATGAACGAGCGGGGCTACACCTAGAAATTCACTTATTTTAAGACGTTTTGATTGATACATTACAGTGCTGCTTCCTTCATTTCAAGAGCATTCCCCCAGTAGGCCGAGACCACAGCATCATGCGTGAGTGTTAGCTGTTCTCAGTGTTCTCAGTAGCTCACCTGGAGCAGCACAGAGAAATGTGCCCTGTGCAGGGACTCTGTCCAGCATCCGTCTGGAGCGCAGTCTGGATATCCGATCCTGGGTCCCACCTGTGTTCCCATCACTACCATCTCTATAGCAATATGATAAACACAAACATAATATGCTTACAAACGAGACATATTCTAAACAAAGTTGACATCTATCACACAACATGTTACACTATTTGTTGCACTATTTGCCTCTGCAGTCTTTCACAGGGTGGTAATCCCTCCCCATGCTCACTTCGGACAGACCCATACTCTCTGGGATGATCTGTTAATACCCAGTCATGTCACTGACCTGTTGCCAATTTACCTAATTAGCTGTGAGATGTTCCACCAGCTTTTATTTTCAGCATTACCCAACTTTTACAGTCTTTTGTTGCCCCTGTCCCAGCTTTTTGAAACATTGCTGGCCTCAAACATGAGGTGGGCATATATGTTTAAAAAAATAATCAAATGTCTCTGTTTCAACCATTGGTATAGTGTCTTTGTTCTCCTTTCTTAATAAAATACAAGGATAAATGATTTGCACATCATTGAATTGCGTCCCATCCTTTCGGGAAACGGGGTTGTAATATATCATGTGTAATTGGACGCATGTTTGCGAAATGCCTGGCTTTTGTACATTTCATATTTTGTATTCCATCTGTAATAAAAGAGGACCAATCGTTGCCTGTTTTAGAGGGTAATTATGTAATCAGGGGCCAAGAGAATGCAAAGTCCCCCGGTGCTACTTGATGGTGGCAGCCATTTTGTCCGGGGCTCTGTGTGTTGCTAGGGTGTTTTTTCACAGCACCTCCCAACTGTCAGGTCTTTGAGCCGCTGTTGTGGCATCAGGGACAGGGTTTTTCCAGGCCCCGTGTTCTGCAGAAGCTTGGCCAAGGCCGACTGCCGTACTCCAATGTATGTTCCACGAGGCTCGAAACCCTGCATGAAAACATCCGTTAATAAAACAGCTTCTCCTGACAAAAATTATCAGCTAAAACAATTTGCATGTAGAATATGTACCTTAAACACTTTGTTTTGGTCACAGAAGTTGAGGGAACACTGATTATATGCTGATGTTTGTTTCAGGACCGGTTGAGCTTTAAGGGGTCGCAATTAAACTAAGCATATAGTGTTTCCAATTTCCATTCTTCTCCCAACAATTTCATGCTGTCAGGTATGTGATTTATCACCTTAAACGCATCACAGAAACTGCTTCGTATTACAACGCTTGCTCAACCAAGCAGTAGGCCAGAATCTGCCCACTTGGTGTAGGGCATTCATCTGCCTTCAAATCCCTGGTGACCTTCCCAGCGTCCAACCTGACCCTTGGATTCCCCAGAGCTGTGTCGCAAGGCAACCACATTCAACCATCCCACACCGGTCGCTGTCACGGTCTTTACAAGTCAACAACCATGAGGTCTTCTGTACGTATTCACAACACACGTGGATGTTCAATCAGTCACTCATGTTCTCAAAGACATGCTCCACTTGTCTTTCTGAGCTGACAAAATGTTTTGAGAGACCTGCCAGGTGTAGCGTGTGCTTTGAAAGGATATTGGCACACTCACCATCAGTGGGTCGGAGAAATCTGGCAGAGGACCAATGAACAGGCCGGCTAGCGAACATCCCAGGAGAACTGCAGCACACCCAACGAGCACGGCCAGAGGATACTCCACCACCACCTGGGAGTAACTGTGAAGCAAATGCCACATCAAACAGGATCCGCGTCTCTGTTCACCCTTGGGCATTTCATAGCAATAGTACTGTATGTCTCATTCTGCGGTTGGGCTAGGAAGCCGTGGCTCAAGTGTTTTTGCAGTTAGGCAAAATGTTAAACAGTCGTCACTATTCATACACATTTTTAGCCATGCACTACACCAGTGGTATTCAACTCTGGACCTCGAAGCCAGATCCACTTAATTGTTTCATTGCAACCCCCTAATTAGAGTCTTATTTAGACCTGGGATACCAGGTGGGTGCAAATGATGATAATGGTAGAACAGAAAACCAGCAGGCTCCGGACCTCGTAAGAGTTGAACAATATGCTGCACTACACTCGTGCCGTGAAGATGTATAGCTAAATGCGGGAGTAATGCTCTGTGCGCCCCCAACTACACTGCAATGGAAATTACATGTAATTTTGCTGTCACAATTATGGAAAAGAGGCTGTTGTCTTGGATACTGACTCTATAGCTCCCGCAGAGGGCGTCATCCCTAAAACATTATCTCGTTCAACACGCCGGGTCACGGGCCCCAGTTTCGCCCGGAACTTCCCTCGCGGCGGCTTACAGACCTGACGGCCAGCATGCGGTGTCGTTCGGGCTCGCGGGGCGCGACGCCGTCGTGGGAACCGTGCAGCCAATGGCAGCGGGCCGCGTTGCGACGGGCGGAGACACGGGAGGGGCTTCCGCCTGCCACGCCCGCCGAACGCTCGGCGCGCACCGGGCC
>JACXGK010004251.1:0-39393 GCA_016801125.1 Novumbra hubbsi | reverse complement strand
GGGGGGGGGGGGGGGGGGGGGGGGGTTAAAGGTTCCTCGGTATGTTCAGCTCACATGCTGTGAAGGTACCTGGGTGCTCTGTGGCAACTCAGTGCGGGGTAAACTAACCGGTACGGGAGCTTTGGGGGCAACATCAGTGTTCCTCTGCTCCCACAAACAGATGAAAAAGGAAACCGTCTGTTCAGTTTGCTGACAAATTGCGTCAATAGACCCTTCGCCCTCTGCGAGCTTAGTGTGGAGCTGAACCAGCTATGAGGGTGCGGCCGCTTGCAGCCCCTGGCCTTTACAGAAGCACCCACAAAAGAGTCATTCACTTTTAATCCGACAGAATCTTCCTTCTGTGAACTGGTTACAAAGCGGGAACAGGAGAAGCCAAGGAAAGTGTGTTTCTTGTCAGGGTTGGCCATCTCTTGGTAAAACGGTTTGTGTTGAACCTTCAGGTCCCCGTGGCGAGGTCTTTTCCAGGCAAAAAGGCTGCTTTCTGAATACGCTTTTCAAATATATGGCGAATGTATCTCCCCTTGTGTCGATTTATCAAGTCTTTTAAAAAAACTGTTCTGTAATAGCTATATAAGTAATTCAATTATATGATCATAAGGGAACCATTTCTCCTCCATTTTTCAAAAGAGAAGCTTATCAAAGGGTAAATTGCTTGGTACATTCATCACACATACATGCAGAACCAAGATTTGAGGCTACATTGTGGTCTTTTTAATGAATCCCGTTAATATTTCGGTATAGTACAGCCTTGTTCCAGTTTGAGCAGTATTGTTGTCAGGGGCGGACAGGGACAGAATACAAGCCCTAAGATTTTATAAACAATGTCATGTTTGTTTGTTGGACACGCTGTCAGCCTATTTATTCCCCATTAAGGCCCCTGATCAGCCTATTTATTCCCCATTAAGGCCCCTGATCAGCCTATTTATTCCCTCTTGAGGCCCCGATCAGCCAAATTTATTTCCTCTTGAGGCCCCGATCAGCCTATTTGTTCCCCCTTGAGGCCCCGATCAGCCTTTGTATTTCCCCTTAAGGCCCTGATCAGCCTAATTTTATTCCCCCCTGAGGCCCCGATCAGCCTATCTATTTCCGCTTGTGGCCCCGATCAGCCTATTTATTCAACCTTGTGGCCCCGATCAGCCTATTTATTCCCCCTTGAGGCCCCGATCAGCCTATTTATTCCCCCTTGAGGCCCCTGATCAGCCTATTAATTCCCACTTGAGGCCCCCGTTATTAGTCTATTATTCATCATTTTGCAATATAATTTGAAATTAGAATGGCCCACTAAGTTTATAATATACCAGCCCACCTGGCAATTGCCTGACATGCCAGATGGACAATTGTATTCAATTAATTGTCATGCACATATCTGTGGTCATGCTACAGATAAACCTTTTTAGTAATCTATGATGAATTGTAGCTTTTACAATGTTATCACTGCAGACACTTTTAAATGCTAAGGAACTTTCACTCATTCTCTTGCAATTATTTTGCCTGTGTGCTTGATTTAGGTATTATAGTTTCAAGACCCTATTTGATGGGCTCTTTGCTATCTGTTTTCCTTAATTAGAGACTCCAAATAAATGTTGCCGGAATTATTAGAAGATTTCCTTCTCACCAATTAACATAAATTACCTAAAAGTACTTCCCTCTCAACTGGAGCACGTGAGCGGTTGAACAACATTTTAATTAAGCTATATTATATTCTTCATGTCGGCATAAATCTTGGATGCCTTAACTCAGGGTAAGATAAGCTCGGCCCGTTTCATTTTTTTCTTTTAGGTTTTGACACAATTTGCAGTTTTAGTCCATATAATTTAAATTGTACACAACATATCAATAATCTCTTATGTCATACAGACACATGGAATTGTTCTTATTTATATCTGAAAAAATAACCCTTGAAAGACAAAACAGTTATACTGCATAACCATTGAAAGATTAACCAGTTATACTACATAACCCTTGAAGGATAAACTAGTTATACTACATAACCCTTGAAAGATAAACCAGTTATACTACATAAGCCTAAAAAAATAAACCAGTTATACTGCATGACCCTTGAAAGATTAACTAGTTATACAACACAACCCTTAAAAGAATAACCATTTATAGTACATAACCCTGAAAGATTAACTATTTCTACAACACAACCCTTGAATGAATAACCAGTTATACTACAAAACCCTTAAAGAAAGTCAATTTCATTCATACTTATTCATAAATGAATAACAATAAATCAAGAGCTGGTTGCCGCAATGAGGTGTTCTTATGATGAACCTGCTGATATTATACAATGCTCTTATATTGCAGTCCTTCAATCCCTTTCACACTGCAGACTTAGGTAACCATGAAAGATGTTCAAAGAAACAGTAAATGTAATAAAACTGTAAGAAAGAGGGGGTCTAGTTAAATGCAACAATCAGGTGAGGAGATGTAAATGTGGCCTATATTCTCGTCAAATGTTATTAATACACTATCCTGGGAAATCACATTGGGTCCTGTGTTCGTTTTCCTTACTCTGGAAAGAAAACCAAAAAAAACTGCTCTGAACGGAACATTTGTTTGGAATTGCCGTCTAGTTTGAATTCCACGTAGGAAGCTCTGAGAAACATCCCATGAGCTTCCAGCCTTCTGAAGACCGGTCGCGTTTGACCTCCTTCTTCCAAGATGTCTCGATCTGGAACACACCCTACTTTTCTTTCACTTTGGTGTGTGTAGCACAGTGCCTCCCCTCCTGTCTGAAAGAGGCCATCATATCGCACCATGCCCATGACAGGGCATCACAGCGAAAGAGCGACAAAGGCTTCATAAAAAATGGCATCAAAAATCAGAAGGGGCGTGTGTAATATTTTCACATGGCACGCTATTTCATTGCAAAAAAAGAGCAGCAATGTCTTTTCTGTGTCGGTGCAGTGATAGAGGTCTGTTTGAATTATGGCTAAGACATGTTTGTAACACCTGGTGATCAACTACTTCCGTCAAATTAGATGTGCGTAGGTGGGTAGATAAAAAAAAACACATAAATGTTATGCTTTTTATTCATGTTTCTGGTCAACTTATTCAACTAATTTCTCTCTGGCAGGTGAATTTTCTAAAAAACGTTCAATACAAAGATACTCCCACTCTACAAGCACACACATACTCACACAAATTCACACACTTACACACACATTTTCCTTGCGTCCCAAAATAGAGACAAACATGCTTTAATTCAAAATGTCTTCTTGACGTAATCAATTTTCGATTTTATTTTTGCAATTGTAGTATACAAAATTCTAAATATGCTATATTATTAGTAAATCAATCTGCTTTAGTATTCACTGTGGGCTTTCTTGAGAATACATACTAAGGTATTCAGACTGGCGTTTTAATAATACTCGACAGTTATAGACACAATGGCAGTCACAGGCCTGGGTAGATTGTTTCCCCACGACGACAATTTTAGGCTTCACCTTCCCAGAGCCTTTGGATGAATGGACCAATCCTGCACAAAGCCCTCACTATCGTGTTCAACATCAGCACGGAGAACACAGCCCTTGCAACGCTTGCATCGGGGACGAAGACAGAAATTACGGTGCGGCTCAAAATGGAATCAACCTCTGACGAGTCACACTCGCGAAGTGTGGGGTGAAAATGACACGCAATCACGGGGTGTCAACCGGCCCCTCCCTCTGTAAACGCAGTACATTCGGCTGTCAGGAAAAACAAAACCCACCCTGTTTCCTAAAGGACGAGGGCGAAGTATAAAACAAAGACACAAAAAGGACATTAACGTGCTGTTGCCGTAGTAAGGTCGATACCCCCTCTAAAGAATTGGGTGCTTTAAAGCAGATTCTCACTCAGTAACTCCACCGTGGTGGTGGGGGCTTTGGGGGGTACGGCCTGTTAACAGCACTCGACAGACAGCCAGTTTGAACATGGGGCACGAGTGGGATGCTTCCCAGATGCAGCTGCTCGCTCCTCTTGGACTGCCGGTGTATGTAGAGCGTCTGTGTACCTCACCGTTCCCAAGATAATAAGGCATGTTCAGTTTCACCTCGTCCTCTTGCGGCGCGAGAGTTGTGTGACAGCAATTATATAATCATGTCACTCCTTTTACATGCCCTCCCTGGCGTCCTACCACCTCACCTCCTCGCCTCCTCTGGAAATGCATCCGGTGTTCTCCGCTCATGCATTTCCAAGAAAAGGTTGTATGTAAGTATAAAGAGATGAGGAATAAAAAAGGACTTCGGTTAAGAAAGAGCCTGAATGGCAAATCCATGGCAACTGCACCCCGTGCTCCCGTGTAGCCCTAAGTGGTTTGGGTAGCAGGAAGCAACATGGCTCAACCTGGTCAGAGGGCAAGGCGGAGCTTGTACGTCAGCATGGGTAGTGCATCCTGCGTCCAGGTGAGAGCAGGCATGTTCAAGACATGACCAGAACCCGACAACCAAAATCGCCTTCACATCCCTATTCCACACATCCTACGGCTAACGTGGTCGGTATGGAACACGATCATCCGCATGGTTGACATATCGCCAGCCGTTTCCTTGGCGATATCTCACGTCCGCACGTGTCACGTCATCTCACAGAGTCCGTGTCGCGGGCAGTTGGTCACGCGCATTTCCCCGTAGGCGTCTCCGGGGATCAGACTCCGGATGGCGGACGAGCCCGACATCACCGGTCGCAGCCACTGGTCGACGCACATCGGACAGGAAGCATCAGTCCACGCGACGCCGACGTACATGCCAGCGTACCCGACGTTTGGTGAGCACATGTGACCCAGGTTATAGTACCCAGCACAGTAGATCCAGATGCCGGGGGATGAGCTGGGTTATCACTGCAGAATGCCACAGCCTGGGAAAATGAACCGCCCAGGTGGTGGGACACTTTGGTCGGGGTAGATATGCACTGTCTGACTGCCCGGGTATTTTTGGAGCAGTGGGTCAAAACGGGTGGAGGGGTCAGCAATTACCTTTCCAGCATGCTTCCTCGTCATGGAGTCATGTCGGACCATGGTGGAGTTCCAGGCCGATGAGCTTCTCTCTGGGGGGACTGCGCAAGGCTTTTCAGTTTACTCCTGCAGTGTTCAAATGATGATGGACTCAGAAGTAAAGGTTCTTTGGAGCCCATTCAGGGGCACTTCACACTGAAACTGTGGGGTACCCATTTTGTGTTCAATAAGTAACTAGTAAAAATGTGAAAGTGTAAAGAAAGTTTCAGGACCTGCCATAAAGACTTAAAAACCTGATATAAAAATTCTTCCCCCACACGAAAGACAGCCAAAGGCTGATGATGGGGTTCCCAACGTCCTGATTCCTCGTCGCCACAGCGCTGCTGTCAACATGGCACATCACAGCATTATACCGCAGTGCCTCCGAGAGCCCAAAGTCACCTGTGGGACAGCCCCAAACCAGTTCACCTCAGACACCTCTAACCTCAAGCAGTAACCTCAGAGTCCGGATCCTCAGACAGCAGTGTCTAAATCCACCGCTATGCAGGCATCTCGCAGGTGGAAACGAAGCCTGTCACAACATCTGCTCTGTTCAACCCGGTCCAACTGTCTGGATACCCTGGAATGACACCAAACTACCTCCAGCTCAGCAGCAGCGAGACAGAAGCGGTGCTAACGGCAACCACAAAGGCAGAACGCCCCCCTGCTCCGCCAGACATATGCCATCGACGGCGGAAAACATTCCCCTCTCCTCGGTCGTGACCCTGGGTGTTTTTCTAACGCCCAACTTAGTCACGCCTAATAAAAATAGCTCTCTCACCCAAAGAGCTTTGTAAGAAAAACATATCCATGACGTTTGAAAAATTGCAGCGAGGATCCAGAAATAAACATGTAATTCTGCCCACATCCCCCCAGTCTTTGCTGTCCATTGACATTCCAGTTCCTGTAATTGGAACCGCTTACTTGTATGATCTACTCACGCCCTTATGAACCCCCTATTAGTATTACTCGGAATATTCTGGACGCAGACGTATACGAAGGTCTTCTTCATTTAGTTCCACAGTATATCGAATGTGGGCTTTTGTTCCTCCTTAAGCTTGTAACACTTCCTATACTTTCTCTAACAATCGTCTTTGTTGTTCACATACGTTCCACCATTTGAATGATTTACTTCAATGCAATGTGTTTAATAGATTTTGTGAAACGCACAGCTGTATTTTTGAATCCTCAAAGCTTTAAAACTGAAAAATTTGGTTTTATAAATAAACTCTGACTATAGGCTAATTGTAATTGTTTTAACCTAGCTGCAGGTGTTCTCATTTAGAGTTTATTTATTTATTTAGGCCTACCAGTTTTTTCATCTTCATCCTATACACGTTTTAAATGTCCACCTATTTTACAGTGAAATACACTATAGGCTATATGTTTTTTCCTTTCTTAGAGAGATAACTCCCTTCAAAAGTAAATAAAAAGGCAGATTTCATTGTGAGATATCCTGACATAACATACAGGTTATAATTTTATTTGGGTTTTGAGTAAAGCTTTTGACAACATCTTTCCAAAACCATCTTTTTGTGTCCCTAATCAACACAGATTGACAGAGAAATTAGATGATAGCACCAAACCTTGAATTGAAGCATTACATTTCAAGCATAACCTAAAGAAATTTATGAACCTCAGTCCCTAATGGAAAAGGACCTGTCCACAAACTCAATGTGCTTATATCACCACGCATAACTGTTAATACCTACTGAAACGATAACTTCACCATTTTTTACTGAATCTGAGAATCCCTTAAAGAAAACGTTTTTTGGGTGTGCCTATCCCCCTCTCCCCCCTCTCTAAATTCAACTGTATTGTGACGACCTAAACATTGTATGGATTGCCCTCTTTTCACACCAAATTTGAATTTAGAATATGATATTTTGGGAATAATTATTGTTTATTCTTAATTTAGCACGGTACCATGTGCATTCACATCTCAATCTTCGATCTTTTAATTATTTCTTTCAAAAATGCATTCTTGTTGTAACCAATCTTGGTTCCCGGGTCCTTTCCAGAAAGAATTTAGAATCGAAGTGAAGATGCATCTCCAATGCATTCACACATGCAGCAGCATGTCACACACATGGCAGCAGTCACACCAGGATGAGCAGGTAAGAAATATATCAAAGTACTTTAAATCATGCTATATAGACATAGCTACATAAGAAGTAGCTTGGCTGAGTGGCAACGCAGAGAAACATCCCACTGTTTTGTACGAGCACTCTATAAAGTGGCTTCTAAAGCCTTATCACCACTCAAGACTTTAACAAGACTCTTACAAGAGAATTCAAACAGCCTAATATTGTATTTTTCTCTCATTATCTTTCAACATTTACGATGGGACTTCCGTAACAGACTGATATTTCCATGTATTGTGAGTGCTCATTATAAAGTACATGATGTATGCTTAATTTCATATTTGCACAGATTGAATAAAATATTAAAACCACAATTCTGACTGGTTGGTTACATTTTCAATGACCAATGGTTTTTTTAAAATAATGTACACTGAATAAATGATAGAAAAAACTAATAAATAAATGGGCACATGAGCATCAGAACTGGACCGCGGAGCGATGAAAGAAGGTGGCCTGGTCTGCTGAATCGCATTTTCTGGATGGCCAGGTGTGTGCATCGCTTACCTGGAGAGCACATAGCACCAGGATGCACCATGGGAGAGAAGCAAGTAGACAGAGGCAGTGTGACGCCCTGGGCAGTGTTCTGCTGGCTCCGCTTGGGGTCCTGCTATTCATGTGTAAGTTACACAAACCACCTACCTAAGCATTGTTGCAGACCACGTACATCATTTCATGGAAACCATTCCCTGATGGCTTTGACCACTTTCAGAAGGACGATGCACCCTGTCACAAACATGGTTCAGGAATGGTTTGAGGAACACAACAACGAGTTCAAGGTGTTGATTTGGCCTCCGAATTGCCCCAGATCTCAATCCAATCAATCATCTGTGGGATGTGCTGGACAAACAAGCCTGATCCAAGGAGGCCCCACCTCGTCAACTTACAGGACTTACTGGATCTGCTGCTAACATCTTGGTGCCAGATACCACAGCACACCTTCAGAGGTCTAGAGGAGTTCAGGCTGTTTTGACAAGGGGATCTACACAATATTAGGCCGGTGGTCATATGTTATGTTATGTTTCTGTGTTGATCCAGAATTATTTTCTGATGCACCCTGCTGCTAGGTCAGTCTCTGAACCCTAGGCGCTGGGATAAAAGCACCACCCATCCCTAGCTGGTAGGATTAAACAAAACCTGTTTTGTCCAACTGCGTTGTCAAAGCCATGTGTATTATTTTTCAACTCACTGTTATTTTAAGCGTAGAAAGACAGATGGGGTCGTTTTAACAAAATCATGTCATGATTGTACCAATGCCAGATTTCTGGTCAATTCAGAAACGAAGACTTTAAAAACCAGACGGGTCAACAAATATTGGCGGATCACACTGTGTAAGGGTAGAGAATGTTGCATGCTTTTTACCATTAGATTGTAGCCCTAACCACAAGTGAGATTGGGAAACTGGAATTGGCCAGGGAGCCAGAGGTGGCAGAACAAAGAGATTTTGAAGGGTTTGATTATTACCTGAACGTGGGGAGAAGTAGTCACCCTCAGCGCTCCTTCGGCATGCACCATGGTCTGGTCATGGGTGTGAGCTTTTACTGGCCATTGGAAAGTGAGGTGGAGCGAGGTGACATAGGGGAACTTGGGAAATTTGAAAAGCAGGTGGAATGATGCACTCTGAATAAGTTGCAGCGGTTTGACGACACAGGCAGGAAGTCTGAAGCAGCCACACATGCAAACACCCACTCCGCCGTATTTCACAAATGAGGTGGTATGCCAGTTCTCTTCTTCTCCACAAATCCATCTTGCCATCTCTCTGATACATATTAATTTATGACTCATCAGTCCACAATATCCTGTTCTAAAACTCTTTATGGTGTCTTACATGCTTTTTAGCCCATTCTGTTTTTGAGGCTAACTAGTGTTTTGGCACCTTAGACCAGCCTTTGTAGATTATCGGTCAAAGTCATCTACAGACGGTAATGGCTGACACATCCACGTCTACCTCCTGGACATCGTTCCTGATTTGTGGTCGTTTTCTTCATTATACTGAGCAAGTCTTCACTTATCAACATCAGAGGTCTTTCCAGGTTGTTTCCCATTGCTGAGGTCACCAGCTTCAGAAGAAATCGGACCAAAAAAAAAGACTTGCGGGGTCATCATGAACGCAGCCTGACCGTAGCTCAGCTAAAAAGGCCTGCAGTTCCTAAGATGTTTCCCCCGGGTGGTTTCGTGACTTCCTCGATGAGTCGTCGCTGGGCCTTGGGAGGTGTTTCGGTAGGCCGGCCACTCCTGGGAAGCCTCACCACTGTCCCTAGTCCTCTCCATTTGGAGATAATGGCTCCCGCTGTGGTTCGCTGGAGCCCCAGAGCCTTAATGGCTTTGTTAACCTTTTCCAGACCGTTATGCAGTTCCTCAACTGTTTTTCCCGTCTCTTGTGGATTTTCTTTCGAGCGGGGCCTGGTGTGCTGCTGGAGACCTTGTAGCCTACTTCACACTGATGGTGAGGCACTATTTAACTATATAAGTCGTATTTTGTTTAAGCAAGGCCGGCAGATATCAAGCCCGTGTGTGCGTCTGCTGCATTTGAAGACAGTTGTCAAGTGTATTTTGGTTAAGGGGTTGTTTAGGTAACAACTGTTATGTGCCTTTTTCCCACTGAGCCAGTTTGTTGTCAAAGACCGACAGGCGGAGGCTGGTGGCGAACCCAAACTCGCAATGTGAAGCGCACAGGAAACAATTTACTGGGAGTCCAAAAACAACAACAGAGAAAAACTGGCAAAAGGAGGCTCAATATACCAGCATGGAGAAAATACACACTAGGAGTGAACTAAACAGGAAAGAAACAAGCGAGTCAGAGCTGAGGTGAGGATAATAGCGGATTAACGTACCATAGAACTAAGGGCACAAACGCGACTGGTAGAGGGGTTGAACTGGCAAAGAGTGAGGGGAAAAACCAGGGTAGAAGTAACTGGGTGCTGATGAGGGAATAGAAGGCAGGTGCATGCAATGGGCGAGGTGAGTGTTACTATGGGGATTGGTAAGTACAGGGTGAAACCAGGGGAGAAAATACCGGGGGAAAAAGTCTGACCGTTGGTGTTAACCAACTTTTATAAACAAAATACAATTATGCATAAAACACTGAATTAAGTTATTACTAGACTTCCCTTTGTCGTTTATTAGCTTTTGAAGATCTGAAGATCTTGAAGATATGAAGATCTGAAACCATTTAGTGTGACACGTGTGCAATAATAGAGAAACTCAGGTAGGGGGCAAATCCTTTTTTGCACTGTACCTGGTAAAATAACAGATAAATGTATTCTAATTTACAAAGACCCATCGTGGCATCACTTATCCACAGTTGGATAACATAAAAATGCTAATACCCCCAATGGCTTTCTCAGATCATACTTTAGCTATTATATAATAATAAGCAGTTGCAGTATGTCAAATGCTTTCGCTGTTTACACTTCATTCTAATGGTTCCTTTCTCATAGGTGTAGTTAATTAAAGCTGCACTATGATCTGACTGTGATGAGATTTTTTTCGACGTAAACCAAAGATCACATCAATGCTCAAGAGAACACCTGGAGGAGGAAAGCATTTTAGCGGCAGGTATAAAGCTGGCTAACATACAACACCACAGCCCTATTTCATCTCCGCTTCAAGCCTTCTGCAGTATTCACAGCGTCAACTCCTAACATCTATTCATGAGCAGGTCCAACCCCTAACACAATACCATCAAAGACCCATTAAAGACCCGTAGCAACCACATTCAATGGGACCCGATTCATTTCCTGAACGGCTCCGCAGCCAAACGCCAATATCCCCAATTGTCTCAGTAGAGCACCGGCTGTTATTATTTTACTCCGGGAGATTGTATGATTTAGTGCTGTGTTCTTCTGTGTGGGTTGATTCTAGGACAACTAGGGAGACCTTTTGTTTTCCGGGTAACAATTAGTGTTTTCCGTGATTGTTTTCAATCTCAGTCCAATAGAAACACAAATTTGGATTCTCTGCAAAGAAAGCAATTTCTCTATTAAAACATTAGCTAGAACTTTCTGGTTAAGTTATGACCCTAATTGGACGAATACGTACATATGATTAAAAAGCAGATAATGCTTTTCATTTATATCCGCTACTTATGTACCCCTATTTTTGCATTATGATCACATTTTCATAAATTTTTGCCTTGAGCTGGGAGCAATTATGGTTACCTGCCTTACTCAGGGATGGAGGGACCATTTTTTCACCTTGGCGGCTCTGGGATTTAATCCAGCAGCTTTTCGGGTAACGGTTAGCTGGTCCAACCACTTCAGGTCACCTTCTCCCCACTGAGCAACGCGGTTCGCCTAATCACACTTCAAAAGTCCCAGTGATGCCCTCACGCTAAACCCATGGCATCTGGTCAAAGTCAGAGCAAGGCCTGTGAATGTCAGGGGGCCGGGAGCCACGTAAACATGCCAAATGCCAGGTAGATTCAGGTCTGTTCCGAGATGTGAGATGAGCAATGTGAGTGCGGTGTGTGTGTGTGTGTGTGTGCGAGCGTGTGTGTGTGTGCTTTGCGCGTATTGCGAGTGTCTCTCGCCCACTCGCTCAGCGGTGGTAGTGCTACTGCGTGAGGTCATTTTGAGCAATCCTCACTTGTTGCTTTGACTACCATTATCTAATCCTCTCCATCCTCTTTGAAGCACTTCGAGGGTCTTTCAGGCAGCAGAACGGCACCCATGTGAACCCCGGACCACCCATTGGCTACCAGCCCCTGGCCTCGGCGCTGCATTTGAAATTTCTCTCTCATCTCTCAGTCTAGTCCGGGGATCAGCCCAGACTAGTGAGGATAATCCCTATTGTGTTCATCAGAGAAGCTAGCCTTCCGTGCAATGCACTGCGGAACTTGCACACACCAGCTGTACGGCTGGAAAACAAAGTTTCACTCTGTGGGGCATTTGTATGTGCGTCCTGCTGTTCATCTCTGTTTCTTGGGGTAAAATGTATACTTTTATTTTTTTGTAGGCTGACTAATTAGTAGTGGTTCGTGTTTCTTGTTTGTCTCTTTGGTCAGGTGGCTGTGAAAGTGTTACTTCCTGGGGGTTACTTCCTGGGGGTCAGTCTGGTGTCTCGGTCCCAGTTGTTTATGTTGCATTCGTTTATCTGACGGGGTCTAGGGTCAGTCTGAATAATTATCTGAGCTATTTGTTTGCGTCCATGGAATGGTCTGTACAACATTTCTGGTGTCTTGTTTAATCTTGGGAGGACATCAGTCCCTGGATCACACCTCAGGAAAACCTGAGCTGACGACCAAAGACCAACCACACCAAGTCAGGTGTTACTGAGGTCCTTCAGCTGAACATGATACAAGACTTATATTACAATTGTCTTGAGGTTTGAATTGAAAATAATTTGTTGTTGCATACTATTTTTGTTTGATTTCCTTGAGTCTTTGAAGCAAATAATTGGTATTATTTTGAATCCTGAGGAACCTGCTGTATAAAAAGGTGTTGATTTCCAGAAACGGAAATAATTCAGGACAAAACGTCAAACCTTGGTGAAAAGCAGAACTATGCAGCAGCCAAAACAGCCATGGGAAAAGGTAGTTGCAGAAATGTTAATTGTGAAAAAACAACACAAATATGCTACTCCAGATGAGTGTATAAAAAATGTAAAGGTACCAGTTGCTTTATCATTTGCCAATTCATTTCTGGTTAAAACTGTCTGAAGCTGTTCAGGGCCCCGGATAGCTTATAGGCTCGCACCACAGCCTTGTGGGCCGTCACCTGCGGCTCTCTAGGTGGGCAGAAATTGCCTGTCTGATAAGAAAGAGAAAACACTTGCGGAGAGGTCCAAATACCAAGAACCACAAACACAAACTCTGGACTTTACTTTGGCACCGTGGAAAGCCAGGGCGAAGGGAAGGTCAATGCATGTGGATCAGAAAAGAGCAGATGCCCTCTGCTGAGAAAAGAGGGCACCCTATGCTCTTATGTGGTACACATTGACTCAGAGGAGGTAAGAAGGAACAAGACACCTCTCTGATCCTTCTAGATCTAGCACAGAGACAACAATAAAAGATATACTGTAGGAAGGAAAGAGAATGCCCACAAAGCCACCATCTCTCTATATGATAAACACACACATTCTTCCAGCACAAAAATTGTACGTTCACAGATGCCTTTCCAGTTGTGTGCGAAACCTCCAATGTAGCATGTTCATACATAGGGAGCTACGGTTATGAAACAGCGCTCTTAAAAGTAGAAGAATGAGCTGGAAGAATGTGTGTGTGTGTTTATCATACGCAACTTAACCTCCAGAACAAAGCTCACAAAATAAAACAAAACAGTCTGAAGACTCATGTAAAAGCCTAGAAACAATCTTGGTTCATACTGGGACGTTTACTCCTACCACTATGTAGGCCTAATAAATTCATGTATCCTAGTCATTTGGCCATCCTGGCGCGTTCAAACCCCTTTTCTGTAGCCCTAAGCACTTGATTGGAGTGCCCTCCATTGCTATAACATGAAATATTATGTTGCTAACAAAACCCAGAAGGGGCAGCTACGTTTTAATTTGGGACTTTTGTTTGGTTGGAAATGGTGGAGGGTGATTTGGGATCCAACACTGGTTACACAACATGGAAGACCTTCCAGCAAGACACCGGACAGAAAAGCCACGGCCAAATCACCTTGCTCTGGATTTCACTTCCAACAGTGTGCACAAAGCTGGTCCACCCCCCACCAATCCCCACACTCTCACCAGTACCATTGATTCTAATTATTCTTGACATTCAGTTTATTGGATTGACAGTAGGCACTAAAGGACAACTCAGATTAAATGAAAATAGATTCAAGAAAATCTAAATGCTAAATTCCCATTCCAATGTGTAATGAATTCTATCCCATTCAATTACTGGTTCACAGAGTGCTACTAATATGAGATTACTTAATAAGAGTAAAGTAGACAAAGGTAAATATGGCAATGTGTTGCAGACATGCACACTAATATACGGTCCTCTGCTTAATTGAGTTTGAAAGTGGGCGAAGAGTGAGGGTGCATGGAGTTTGTAGTTTATATAGTGGGCGAAGGGTGAGGGTGCATGGAGTTTGTTGTTCATAAAGTGGGACACGGGTGAGGGTACATGGAGTTTGTTGTTCATAAAGTGGGAGACGGGTGAGGGTACATGGAGTTTGTTGTTCATAAAGTGGGAGACGGGTGAGGGTGCATGGAGTTTGTTGTTCATAAAGTGGGAGACGAGTGAGGGTGCATGGAGTTTGTTGTTCATAAAGTGGGAGATGGGTGAGGGTACATGGAGTGTGTAGATCATAAAGTGGGAGACGGGTGAGGGTACATGGAGTTTGTAGTTTATATAGTGGGCGAAGGGTGAGGGTACATGGAGTTTGTTGTTCATAAAGTGGGAGACGGGTGAGGGTACATGGAGTTTGTTGTTCATAAAGTGGGAGACGAGTGAGGGTGCATGGAGTTTGTTGTTCATAAAGTGGGAGACGGGTGAGGGTACATGGAGTTTGTTGTTCATAAAGTGGGAGACGGGTGAGGGTACATAGAGTTTGTTGTTCATAAAGTGGGAGACGGGTGAGGGTACATGGAGTGTGTAGATCATAAAGTGGGAGACGGGTGAGGGTACATGGAGTGTGTAGATCATAAAGTGGGAGAGTGATGCTGTATGTGAAAGCTGTTCACATGGCTAGGAGGTAAACGGCAATCATGTTCTACATTTCTTTTTACCACCATTTCCCAAACGTCTGCGTACCGTCACAAAGGACAGTCATTATTGTGTGTTGTGCATTGGGCCAATTTCCGAGCTTAGCCTTGAAATCTGGCATTATAGACACCCGCCATAACATTGTTTCACTTCATGCTTTGTTTTTCCAAATGAATGTTATAGTCCCATTGTCAGTAGATTGCATGTTTGCTAGACAAATGGAAGTGTTTCTTTAGTGATATTCTGGTCAGGAAAGAATGCCTTTCAAAAGAGATTGTGGTTTCCAGGCAACAAGGACCAAAACCAATCGAAGGATGAAGAAACAAACAGTTTTTTTTCCTTCTTTGTTTTTACTAGTTGTTCCCTCTCAATCTACCCATCGCATATCCCCTCCCTGGCTGTGTCTTTCTTACACACATGTAAGTCAATTCTGCGTCTGGAATCAAAATCCCCTTCCAATTGGGTTTGACCATGGAGAAGGGTCTTAGCCCACTTCCTAGTCTAACGTGTAGGATTTATGTCCAATTCAAATAGAAAATAGAGCTTGGCTAGGTACTGGCGTACCACCACAATCCCAAACAGTTGTCTTTGTGAGAGTGTAAGCCGGGCTGGATGTTCTGTTGACCCGACTTAGGAGATACGAAAGCCTCCAACACCGTACCGACGGGGTGAGTTGCCCAGGAAGGTGTAAATCTGTTCCATGAAAAGAAAGGCTTAGTCTTTTGAAATGGACAATCAACGCAATTCAGTGACACATGACGAGGAATTTAGAAATTGGTTTGGGGGCACCCATCTTAATCCTTTTCACACCTCGGCTGCATTCACATATCAGGGCAGAGCATCGGTGTGTAAACACCTCCTTCAGTCTGAACAGTCAGTCATTAAACACCCACACGGGGCCACTGAACGCTGTGCAAAGACAGAGCTCTTGCAGGCGATGCCATTTCTCCCCTTTCGGTGTGTCTGTTTGGCCGCAAAACGCGATGACGGTTTTTGTGCGGACAAACGATTCATTAGCCACGTAACGTAGGGGGCACGGTAATTGAACACAGCGCCCGAAACTGTGACACAGTCAACTTGTCAACCCTCACCTCCCGGAAAACGATATTGCTTTTCTCGATAGAGGTGTTTCCCCTAGCGGTGTGTGCCATCTGAAGATTGATGCGACCGAAGGAATGATTAATTCATAATTATTTATGCAAGACTTCACACGGACACATTGGAGGACGGGCGCTGTACACCGCGGCTGCAGCGACACTTGAATTGAGCAGGTATTGTGCATCTAATAAGACCTATTACACAGAGAGCGGGAGAAGGGTAGGGAGTGGGGGGGAGAAAAACTCTAATTGTGTTGAGGACTCAACGAACCGCTGGAGCATGAGGTGTAAATTAAATGGTCTTGCTGTTGAAAGTTACACATACAAAACCCAACTAGAACACAGTGGGCCTTCCTGCATGGCACATCGATTTGGACAAGCGTTAGGCCACACCCACCAAGCTGGCGTTAATTGGGGGAAACAAATAAAGCCCTGACCAACTACTGAGAACGGATAATGACTTCTTTTGACATGTTATATCTTTTCTCAATTAGATACTGCAGGCCCGCTGGCGGCTATATTGGTGAATGTGACTGATTCAATATGATATTTTAGACACATACGAAGGACCACTTTAACAAATCACTCCAGACACTCATTGTTTGCTGTCATTCGATTCCACGTTGAAACCTCCCTTCAGATTATTTAAACGAAGGATTCTCTCAAGTGCTCTGGAAGCCCTCTTATCAAAATGTTGAATTGTAATTTTGTCAAAGGATCCACGTAGAAACCTTAATCTAATTTCAAGTAATATCAAAGTGAAGGAGCTCTGCTGAAGAAAGAAAATGTCTGATACAAAAAAAGAAGACTTTTATTTGAACAAGAAAAATACATTGAATCAAATGACCCTGGATGGTCAGAAAATGTGTTACCTAAATGGACCAAATCGCCACAATTTTAAGAACACATAGTTCTGGTCTTCATTGGTGACTTCAAAATGTAAATGATAGATCATCCATGAATTTACTCTAAATTTAAGCTTAAAATCAAAATAATATCTCATGCTCGAATCCAAAATATACTTTCCATCCAACCCCTTCCCCTATGAAACCCAAAAAGGACAATATCATGTCAGAGAAAAAACAATGCAAGCTGTCAAGACAAAGATCTAGGTGGCAAACATCTATTCAATCAAAATCTTCAAGGGAGGATAAATCACTGACATTTGCCGGGGGCCAACTGAGGCCATTTGTCGACAATGCGGACAAATATCTGTGTTGACGTCAGCTGAGTAAATGTTCGTCAGGAAATGAAGTAGGTCAAGACACTAATTTGTCTTGACTTAACTGCTATTTGTAGAGGTGAGTGGAGACAAGAACACTTGGTTTGGAAATGAGCTCATGGTGGCATCGTTAAAGGAAGCTCAATGATTGAGAAGGGATGTATTCCGCCAAATAAAGCAGAAGAAAAGAGGAACTTATCAGGGAGGGGGCAAACTTGAGGGGCCCAGACATAAAATTACTCATTCCTCTAGACTGGTGTAAACCCATTTAAGGCTAAAGTACCCAAACTGCAAAGTATGTGAGAAATTAGCAAACGCAGGTTGTGTTGTAAAATCACAAAAACATCAGAGAAATAAAGAGGCATGAGGTATTTAATATGACAACCGTTCACACCTTCCAAACATGACAGGGTTGTTTTCAAGTCGGAAGCAACATTTCAGTTAGACAACATAAATAGTGTCATCATTCTAACTCTTTCTCATTCTTCCAGCTGGTGCACTATGGCGACTGTGAGTAAAACAACATCTTTGAAAAAAGGCAAAGGTTTTAAAAAGGGTATGTGATCATTTAATGTCATAATATCTTAGCGTAGCATAAAGAATCCAATTATTGACATTGAATGCAATACTGTATATGTACATCGTGGCTCATGAGGAGTATTCATGGTCGTCATATAGTAAATGACATTCTGTGCGTGAGATGGATCATAAAAGAGGCTACTGTGTGGTCTGTGTGCATGAAAATCCCTATGGATGCAAGACTGATTGGCAGTAGCTTGACTTTGCTAATAATACGGACAATAAAAACATGTTCTAGTGAAATATCACACTGGGGTTTCTTTCAGGGAAGTGCAATAATCCACACAAATTGAGAACCTACTTATCTGCCTCTGCAGACCCTTTAAGCCAATGAGCACAAGCAGTTTGCTGCTGTTCTGTTTTTAGGCAGTTCACCGACGGCCATTCCGTGATTGTATCTGATCAGTTTATCGTTCCCACTTTTATGTGGGTCATCCGCATTGAATATTGTAGCAAGGAGAGACACAGACACAGGTGACGGAACCATAGGAGTCCAAAGCCACGGTGGACGGTCCATGAAAGCAAGAGGTAGTGGTAGGTTGGGGCTGAAGGAGTAATCAGAACTCTCTGTGGCCACTCTCCACTCTCCGTAACGTCTTACCCCCGCCTGGGCTCACAAGCTGTTGAGGAGGAGCGATGCGGATGACAGCCGGGGCCTGGGGTCACCCTCTCTCTGCCCTCTGTTGCTGCCGCTTCCTCCTCCCCGGCTCCTTGCATTTCTCCCAATGCACTGCCTTATTTACCAGCTTGTCCAGCTCCTCCCCTGAGCTACACCATGGGGGCCTCTTTATATCTCCCCAGGCGAGGTCGAACTAGGAGGCATCTGAGCAACGGCTGGGCGGGCCTAGCTGGCTTCCCCTGGCACCTCCCCCTCCCATACAAAAGCAGGAGTCATGAGGAAATTTGCTGAAAATATTATTAGAGATTTTGTTTTTTACCTTCCATGGTCAAGGCAGACATACATGTGAGTTCTGTATGGTCTACCAAGGCTCCAGCTCATCCTTCTGGGGACACCTGACATAGCAGGTATACAC
Organism: Novumbra hubbsi; assembly: GCA_016801125.1. Classification (NCBI taxonomy): domain Eukaryota; kingdom Metazoa; phylum Chordata; class Actinopteri; order Esociformes; family Umbridae; genus Novumbra; species Novumbra hubbsi. The sequence continues at coordinate 20,691 of JACXGK010004251.1, read as the reverse complement.
AATATTACAATTTACAAACATTAAAAAGGCATTTACCAAACTACTAGGATAAAATACAATATTTTTTAAATGAATCTAAGTGACTCACCTATTACCTATTTCAGTGTCATCAACAGTCCATCTATCAGTTTGCATTCACTAGTAATCTCCATACACTCACTTATAACTCAGTACTACCCACTCTAACCCACCCTGGACTAGCTAGTACTATACCCGCTTGGTTTGGAAAGGAAGGACAAGGAGGTGACAAGTGTTCCATTGTTTCTAGGCAGGATTCTACACAATGAAACAAAACAATATACGTGGTGTTTTTGTGAGGTGAGGTGTTTTTTGTGAGCTACAGTGTTTTTGTGAGAAATACATTTTGGGGAGACATTTAGCATGACAAAGCAATGCCTTAATGCTAATCATGTTTCCGGAATCAACCTTTGCCTGCCTTAGTCATGCTTGTCAGTACCAGGTCTCCAGATGTATAGCCTGTAACCTTACGCAGTGTTGAGCACACTGAAAGGTGTGAAGGCTAAGTAAAGCATTGATGTAAAAAAATCAATTACAGTGGGGATTTAACTGTTGTTTCTGGAGATTCCTGGTTTTGAATTTAGTGCTGTGAGCCCCAACTATGTGTCATGCACTGTGTGGCATATGGTTCAAATGTTAATCATATTTTTAATTGTGTTTCAAGGGATTTCACGACCAATAAAGTTTGGGAGTCTGTTCACCTTTTGGATTGTTATTATAAATCACCTGCTTTTCCCTGTCTTTGTCCATTCTTAGAGCATGCCGCGGAGACTCTGTTAGAGCATGCCGCTGAGACTCTGTAAGAGCATGCCGCTCAGACTCTATAAGAGCATGCTGCTGAGACTCTGTTAGAGCATGCTGCTGAGACTCTGTTAGAGCAAGCTGCTGAGACTCTGTTAGAGCATGCTGCTGAGACTCTGTTAGAGAATGCTGCTGAGGCTCTGTTAGAGCATGCTGCTGAGGCTCTGTTAGAGCATGCTGCTGAGACTCTGTAAGAGCATCCTGCTGAGACTCTGTTAGAGCATGCTGCTGAGACTCGGTTAAAGCATGCTGCTGAGACTCTGTTAGAGAATGCTGCTGAGGCTCTGTTAGAGCATGCTGCTGAGGCTCTGTTAGAGCATGCTGCTGAGACTCTGTTAGAGCATGCTGCTGAGACTCTGTTAGAGCATGCTGCTGAGACTGTACGGGGCCTGAAGCAGCCCTACTTCCAGCAGCTAGGAACATAATGTATTATTGATGCATTGGAGAACTTTTGAAGTTACCTTCAAATACAAAGGGACATCTTAAATGGAACTCTTGGCAGCACGTACAATATCTGGGAGTAATAGTTGTGCATCTTTATATCAGACTTAACTGTTTAGTGATCAACTGTGTGATTGATAAATGTACAATATATTTTATTAATTTATATGATCTAGATAGCATTATCTGTTGTTCTGTGTATCATATTGACTTCTTATGATTCAGAAAACTGCTGTGAATGCTGATTGGCTGAATTAAGTTGTGTAAATAAGCAGGGCCGGGCCGTTATTTGTAACACAGGGCAGTGTTGTGGTACAGTATAAGACCAATACACCTTGACCAAGAGCAGTTCTTAAGCCCAATGCATTGCAGAGTGCCTGGACACAGACTTGCTATGGTATGTTGCTAATATACCACAAACTCAGTGATGCATCATTGCTATTATATACCTGTTGGCAATACAAATGGAGCAGGGCCAAGTGATGTCATACTTGTGGTATCCACCCTCTTGTGCCTTATTGCAGATATCTACCACAGCAATCAGCATTCACAACTCAAACACCCAGTTTATGGAAGAAAACATATATTCATATTTAATCTACCTAAATATTAGGTTATAATAGCAGGGGGTTCTGGTTTATGGCCAATTTACCAATATCTAATGGCTGAATCCGTTGCGCCAAATAACAGCCCTTCTCTGTGGTGTATTGGCCATGTAGCTCCCCCCTAGTGACTTCTTGCATTGTGTTGCCTCTGTGCTGGATATCTTTGTGTCTACTGAAACATGTGACAGTGGAAAAGGAGCCATTCTTTTACTTTGGGAAGCCGGACAACGGGCTGATGATAATGAGGAGCATTTGGCAAAACACCCCGGCTTCAAAGTCACATGGGAGAGAAATTGGGTATGAAAGTTGGCAGAGAAATCCACAATGCCCAACATATATGAAGACTTTGAGATAACAGAGTGGCATTGTAGGCTTTGAAACGATCCAATTCATGGACCGGCAGGAGAAAGAGTGAAATCCTAGAACACGAGTAATTCTGACAAGAAACTGATATCAGCGGTGGCGAATAGGTCAAGTCAGGTCTTTGGTTTACATGTCTGTTACGTCCTGAACCAATCGAGCCTCAGTTTTTGTTGTTGGAAGGCTGCAGCCTCATCTGGCTGAAGCCATGATAAGGTTCATTTCATCATACCGGATTTCATTGCAATAAAGAAACTGGGACGGAGGACAAGGCTGCTCAACATGCTGGCAGGACTCCTAAATTAGATTTGGGAGGGCATCTGCTCGCAGTATCGCTCAATACACATCGACGCCAGAGGCCAGCGAACACACCGCCAGAATCTTGACATTATGGGGACAGTGGCGGGCGTTTTTTCTTCCTTTGTTAAACAGAAGACATCGTTTGAATCAGATATTATCAGGCTGCAGCTCCCCCCAACCCACCCCCCAAAACAAAGCCTCTGTGAAACAAGGCGACATTATGAGACGGCGATCGAGGGGACGAGGCTCCACGTGACACACGTGAGCAAGGTTCACCTGCCACGAGGCACTTTGATGAATATCTCCGTGTCACCGGCGCCGCCCCGCAGGACGGCATAATTACAACCCTTTAATTTCCTCCATCTTGACGGCACCACGGAGCCAGGGGAAGCCCGGTATTCATCAAAAGCTTATTACCGCGGGTCACGGCTGGCCCTCTGTACCCCTGTACCCCCCCCCCCCCGCCCTTTCCCTCCTAGCACATGACTGAGTGTTTTGGTAATGCAGGTGTGCATAAAAGCAGCTGATTATTTTCTGATTGGAAAATTATTTGTGTGACAAATGGCCGAAGGGTGTGTTGTTGTGGCAGGCAATTCAATATATGTATATACATACATATATATATATGTATATATTTTTCCTTACATAAGAAACAGGATTGTATGCATTCCTGTTTCTTACATGAGGAACGGGAATGTATGCATTACACAGCCATACATGCTTTGTTAATTGTACTGATAATTAATTAGCCATAAATATATATGTTAAGTATACAATCCTAAGCCACTATTAAAGCAACAATTATGAAAGGTTAAACAACTGGCCCTCCGAGGAGCCTGCCTGTGATTGAGAGGATTCATGATTATGTTGCCCACACTCGCAATGAGAGCAGGATGCTTCAAGTAGTAAACATCTCCAAGGATCACACGTTGAAGATTTGCAGCTGGTCTCCAGACCTAAGATCCGTCGCCACCTCCATGCATAAAGGGAGGGGCGCCCAGAAGAAAGCGTCTGCTTCCGACGAGCCACAAACACAAGCGCCTGGAGTTTGCTTAATGTCAATGGAACTTTGATTGGAATCCGGTTCTTTGGTTTTCTGGATAACAAACCCTGTAGGCAGGGTTTGTCTTGAAACAAGCCATGGGGCTGTTTTACTTCCAGAGCCACTGAGAGCCTTGTAGGATATATGGCACAGACCCTGTCAGGTACCAAAAACGTGTCTGCCTCTCCCAGAATACCGGGTCATTGGATCTTCTTGCTGGCAAAGATCCAAAGCATATGGTATGTCTAAATACACAAGACAATGTCTTACTAACCATAGAATTGCATAACCCATCATGTGATTTTCTGTGTGTATGACCACGCTAATAAACTCCTTATTCAGATTTACCAAGGGTGCCTTCACTGTTTGTAAATCCTTGACACATGGACACATAAATCTATTGAAAAGACAAAGTAAATGAATAGCAAGAAATAAACAATAGCAATGGAAAATGTACAACCCGCCTTGTATTTAAAGCCATGAAAAGTCAGTCAATGATTTAAGTTGCCAGAAACAGTGTGCCTTTACTTTCCATTCAAACTAACTTTGACTGTTAATTCTATATACAGACTACTCAGCCTCGGGAAGAATACTGGGAAGAATATTAATATTCATATTTTATAAATGTTCCTGCAATGATCTCGGCAAAGCTCTCAGATAAAGGTGGCTGGTCTAGCTACTTGGAGTTGCTGGGTGAATGCGAAAGGGTCTGCCGTGAGATAAGGTGACAGGTCTATGCGACTTAATCTCTCACAGTCATGCATAATCATTTTCTAGGATTTGCAGATATCTTCATGGCAATCTTTATATTTTTCATGTGCAGTTCTGTTACATTTCGCCTTCATCTTACAAAGTCATGTGTAGACCTTGGTGCTAAGGGAGTAAGAATTGGCTGTAGTTTGGTTCCAGATGTTGACAAAACACACTGCTGTGAGAGGAGTTGACAGTTCTTTATTCTTATCTCTACCTTGGGCTTACCTCTTATCTCCTGAGTAAGACTTTGCAGAGTTATTGTGTTTATGGTATGGGAATGAATAGTTATGGTACTCTATTAATACCCTGTACACTATATGTACGTATAAGGTATATAGTATAGTACTATATATATATATATATATATATACATACAAACAAATATATCTATATATATTAGGGCTGGGGAGAGTTAACGCGTCCATCTTTGCAAACAATTTGAAACGTGGAACTATTTGTTAACGTAATTAACGCGGCACCTTTTTTTGCGTGAATCACAAACACTATAGCCTCAATTTAAACAACATACTGTTGTGGCAGCTGTTATGAGTTAGTTATGGGAAGTTCGGATCTACTGACTAGGATCTTTGAATCTCTGTCACGGGTGTGTGGAGGGCAGGAACCATGCGCTGAAATGTTAAAGAAAGCTGAGATTTATTTAAACAAAACAAAGAACAAGATATATTTACAAAATGGATAAACAAAAACGCAAGGACATATCAGCAGAAAACGCCTAACATGACATGTTCTTACTGTAGACAGCAAACATACAACAACGACCAACACCAAGTGACAAACCAAAGAGACATATATATACACACACAAATCACAAAGTGAAAACAGGTGCGCGTAATCAGTCCAAAATGTCCGAGGTGCGTTCGAAAAGAAAGTGTTCAACATACAATCCCCAGCGCATAACGTTGCTGCGCTGGCCAGATTGTGACAATCTCGTTCATTTATCGTGACAATCTAGTTCATTTTAAAGATAATACTGAATACTTCCACAATTGCAAACAGTTCATATCATATTCCAAGTGTAGAACTTGAAGCATCTATTAAATCTACAAATTGGCTACAGAAAAGACAAATAGTTTGGCTGGGTCTTCGGTAAAGTCGTTCTTCATGTTTGTCATGTTACAGTTGCATACTGTAGCTCTACGGAATTGAGCAAATTGAGCTCAAACGTAAGAAACGTAAGAAAATAAAAACGTAACAGAAATATTTATTTACCCAAAAAAATCAAGGTTAACAAAAAATGTTTAATCGTATGCAAAGCCAAATTAAATCGTATGAAAACCTTCATTCAAACGTGGTAAAAGTGAATGCTGAACTAAATTTCTACGTTCAATCTTAACATTTGTGACGTCAGCATCTTTATGAAAAAAAGTTAACATGTATAGTAAAGTATTAACACAAAGTTCACTGATGGTTCATATAGCCAGAAATGTGTGTAGTTTGTAAATTCCAAATATGCTTTAATCCGATTTGATCCAAGAACATTACTATAGTGCTGTCCCATTCTTATTTATAGCTTTTTGAGCCCTTGCAGCCTCTTGCACTCAATCACTTACCATGTGAGGTCAAATAAGTTAGTGAGGGTTCAGGGCTTAGGGTTTAGGGTGGACATTGGGATTGGGACCTTAAAGCTTTGTAGTTTATAATGTTGCTGCATATAATTGATGGGAGTGACTACTCTGTAGTTTTGTTTACAGTTTACAAGATGTCATAATCTGTGTTTATTGCTTTATTTTAGTGAATCTACCACACCTAATAAATGCAATTATTTTTTATTAATCACAGCAAGTTGTGTGATTAGTACATTTTTTTATCGATTCCATCCCTAATATATAATAGAAACATTGCCAAAAAAATTAAGAGAAAACTTGCTCCTACTGTATCTTTACTATACATTGTGTAATTTGTTGATGCAAAATGTACGTTGCAAACTCTCACTGCAAATCAACATAAACAATTGAAATCTCAGGCTGTTGCAACTTTTGTGAATTTCATCACGTGCCTGTATGCACTCCCAACAGCGTCTCGACGTGCTCCTGATGAGACGGCAGATGGTGTCCTGGGGATCTCTTCTGGACCCGGATCGGGGCATCAGGAAGCCTCCCGGACAGTCTGTGGTGCTACTTGGCGGCGTCAGGTGTACCAATAAATAACATTCCAGGGGTTCCCAATTCGAGGTCTGGGGATCCTGAGGGCCGGTCAATGGCATCAATCTGGCTGGGCATTGTCCTGCACCAGGGAGAAACCAGGGCCCACCAGCGTAAGGTCTGACAATGGGTCTGAGGAATTTATCTCGGTACCTAACAGCCTCCAGGGTACCGTTGGCTAGCATGTGGAGGTCTGTGCGACCGTCCAAGGACAATCCTCCCAAGAACATCACTGAACCAACGCCAATGGTCCTGCGACTGTAGTGGGCGGGACAGCAAACGTTTTTGTGACACACATGCTGGAGGAGCTGGACTGTCTGTCAACCTAACCCTAACCTAACCTGAATGGGCTGCAGCTACCGTCTCCATCTGACAAATGTAAGGCCAACGCATGGTGAGTGGCTTGGTTTTAGGAGCTCCTTACCTCTGCAATAGTCTTTTGTCAGGCTTTGTTTTGAAATAGATGTACTGGTTCATCTTCACCAATTATATTACAGATTTAGGGACTACCAGGAACTTATTTGCAGCCATGCGGTTACAACAGTAGAATAATGTGTTGTCGTAAAAAGCACTTTATGAATGGCATAAAACACCATTATTTTATTACCTACACAACCGTGACATACTTTAGACTACAACATTTTAGGGTATAGGCTTGTCAATTGATATCATTTGCATCGCAGAGAAAGTGCTCTATGATTTAAAACAGTATTATTTCTAATCATTTGTATGCGTGAGGTCTGTCAGTTATCTGACCAACTTACTCAACCAGTACATCATTTAGGTTGCACCGTTGGTGCTGAAAAACCAGACTATAAGCTTGTCATAAAATTACTGACCAGGTCAATTTGTGACGTGGCTTAATTTATTAGTTCAATAGCCTTACACAGATCCTGATGATTATAAAAAGCACAATATTTTATTAGTTCGTGAAACATATCCTGGTGAGAATGAATGATTTAGACCGTATACAGTAGATGTATGTCGCTATAGTAACTTTTATATGGAGGTTCTATTTTTCAAACACAACACGTCTCGTAACCAATAGGGTGAATTTGTTTAGGTCAGGGGAAAATGTGTAAAACAATGGTGTCAAGGACCATGCTAGCAGCACCACCCTCCTGGACCATGCTGGCACCACCACCCTCCAGGACCATGCTGGCACCACCACCCTCCAGGACCATGCTTGCACCACCACCCTCCAGGACAATCCTTGCACCACCACCCTCCAGGACCATATTAGCACCACCACCCTCCAGGACAATCCTTGCACCAGCACCCTCCAGGACCATATTAGCAGCACCACCCTCTAGGACAATCCTTGCACCACCACCCTCCAGGACCATGCTAGCAGCACCACCCTCCAGGACAATGCTAGCACCACCACGCTCCAGGACCATGCTAGCAGCACCACCCTCCAGGACTATGCTAGCAGCACCAACCTCCAGGACCATATTAGCAGCACCACCCTCTAGGACAATCCTTGCACCACCACCCTCCAGGACCATGCTAGCAGCACCACCCTCCAGGACCATGCTAGCAGCACCAACCTCCAGGACCATGCTAGCAGCACCACCCTCAAGGACCATGCTAGCAGCACCAACCTCCAGGACCATGCTAGCAGCACCACCCTCCAGGACCATGCTAGCAGCACCACTGCCCTGCACAGGACGTTGCAAGATGTGTTGACTCATGCGTTCACGTATTTACACGTAGGTAGTGGGCATTTGTGTGCATATGGGACGCGAAGCTTAAGAGAGGGCGCTGCATCTACTCTCTCCCGCACTAGGCCATTCACATCAATGACAATTCGCTCATTTATTTGCCTGTGGCGGACAGCAGAAGCACGACAATCAACTGCAGAACAAAGCAACAGTAAACATGTCATTTACCTTAAAGGCTGAATGCTCTGACTATTGGTGAAACGAGGCCATTCCGGGTGAATCATTAAATGCCTGTTTTCTAGGGGATGAAGCACTAACACAGAGTTTGTTGAAATCGTGCTACCATTTCTGAAATATCAAGTGTGACGTACGTAATAACGTGCAGACGTATTACCTGGATGGCAACATGTTACCGGATGGCAACGGATCCATAGTCCCCTCAAAGCTATTGTGAGGGGCAAAAATGTGTTTAATAAGAGACTGTACACAAAGGGCTCTATGTTTTGAGCTGAAAAAACATGTATTTCTTAGCTACTGGTAATTTATAAGCCCTTGCTTCCCCTTTCATCTTCATTTTTCTACACATTCAGTTAATTGGTAAAAGAACATCTTGGTTACTTTAACTGAAAACGTCCATTAAATTACCATTTCCTGTGGTTTTTTTACTTTGTGAGATGAATACAGCGGATTAGTTTGTTATCAAAACGTTTCTGTGAACAGATTTTCTTTATCTTTTTGCATATTTTGAACAAACGCTTCGAATCATTTAAGGAAAGTGAAGCAGTGTGAATTTCTGCTGATTAGCGTACAACAAATAATACTCCTCCGATCCAGGGTAATCTATAGAAGTTACTAGATAATAGTGTCTTGCTCATGGGCACACTGACCATTTGTTTTACCTTCGTCAGCTTATGCAGTAATCTTTCTGTTAATGGCCCAGTGCTCAAACCCCTAGGTTGCTACATTAGGTGAGACGGAATGGAGGAATCCTGCTTTTGAGTTAATAATTATTCCTGTTATAAGAGACCTGAAGATCTGTGGGGCTTTTCAGAAAACTGGGTAAGTAACTGGCGAGCTCTGTCGACCCAGAACTTAACAAGATATAGATCATGAAGTGTAGCCTGATCATAAACCATAACAACAAATGCTCTAAACCAAACCTGCTCCCAACCAGGTTAATTGGAGACACTTAGCCTCCAATCAGATTATGTTCTGTCTCAATGGCTTGTCTCTTGGCAGAATATACAGCTCACATTGTGCTTTCATATTGAAGCCGGCGTTGTGCTTTGTGCATAACAAATATTGTGGTCTCTCCTTTTATCCTTTAGATCATTCAGAATAATTTATATTTGTGTGTTCTCATTCTTCCACACAGTCCGTCATTTATCTGACCAACTTACTCAACCAGTACATAATTTAGGTTGCACCATTGGTGCCGAAAAACCAGCCTGGAAGTCTGTCAGAAAATATCTGACCAGGTCAATTTGTGACGTGGCTTAATTTAATATTCCGATAGCCTTACACGCATATAGTTGATTATAAAAAGCACAACATTTACTTTGTTGTTCTTGAAACATGTCCTAGAGAGGATGAATGATTTAGACAATATACAGTATACTGCAATAGTAACCTTTAGAAGGCTATGTTTCAAGAATGGGAACATATTGTGCTTTTGAACTCTGTGGGATCATATAGGTAGATGGGTTGGTTTCACAACACCTTTATGTAGGCCAGGTCTCTCTGCACTAAAGATAGGCCCTTTTGTATGAAAGCTGATCCCTCACATTGGTAACAAAGAGGGGGTGGCAAGGCAGGTCATATGAATATGCACGACTTGCTGACATGTGGAGAATCACTATTCAACTTAAGTGCAATGCAAGGACAAGCTTTATTTTTGTTGGCTGGTTGGAGCCACATCAAACCAAGATTAATCTTAGTAATGGTCAATGATTTGTAATGAACGTGATTCTTGTTTCTAGAATCCGGAATCCTGTTTTGCAGGATTTGCACCTTTTAGATTATGTTTATATGTGTGACACAAACTAAGCCTGACCATTTAGGGTTAACATTTTTTACCCACAATATATGATAAAATGTACATGTAGACCTTTTAGTGCGCTTGTAGAAACCCAGATCTTGATGACCAAAAATTGTTTAACATCTAGAACGATGAAGAAATGTAGGTTAGTGTATTGAAGAAAAAAACTCTTTGTCCCTGGTATGCTTTTAGCAACCACTGTGGGCCAGCCTGATATATCTGGGGACAGTTATTATTATCCTAGATGTAAGTCGTCTGTGCTATGTGTGTTATTATCAAAATAAAACGCATAAGAACTTGACCTGTTATATTTGCACAACCTAATTAGCAGGCCAATTAGCACATGTACATCACAGTAGGCACATTGGTGGACTTCTGAGAGGATAATTCTGATTCTAACCTACTTACTTTCTCTGTGAACCTGTTCCCTGTGATGAATCTTTTTCTCTGTTAACAGATTGGCATTGGACCAGACCTCCAATATAGGCTGGTGAGTGATAGCATCGGTACAGATGTTCACCAATTTGGATTAGTGTCCAGTCTCTACACTGAGGACCAGAGCTTCCACACAGTAATCCAAGTGCCTGTGGGAACATCTCCAGCAAATCAGGATGCCGTGAGAATTGATCAATGGAACCTGTAGTCAGTCCAAATTGGCACACTTCTCACTATGTAGTGGACAACCATTGATAGGGCACAGTTAAGAGAAGTGTACTACATAGGAAATGGGGTGTCACTTGGGATGGACGCTCTGTCTGTCGCTTTCATGATGTGACTCAGGGTCTCTGTGGATAACTGATTGTCACTAGTGGCCACACATATCTGAGGCGTGGAACGCCAGGGTCACAACTCTGATTAACTATCCCCTTCTCACATGTCTTGAGACCAACTGTAATAACTCTTTCAAGAGTTAGACACATCAATGGCAACCATGTTAACTATACCTCTGCTATGACTAAGACACATCAATGGCAGTCATGGCAACTATACCGCTGTTATGATTTAGACACATCAATGACAGCCATGTTAACTATTGTAGCCATAATTTATCTTCCTCACACATATTTTAACAATGCTATGCATGCACTTATCTCGATACTGTATGTTTTATTGATTCATACTATTTCTTTGATTTATGCAATTATTCTGTTTTATGCCGTTAGACTGGTCTATACCATTACACAGGTTTATACCATTACACTGGTCTATACCATTACACTGGTTTATGCCATTACACTGGTTTATACCATTACACTGGTCTATACCATTACACTGGTTTATACCATTACACTGGTTTATACCATTACACTGGTCTATACCATTACATTAGTTGTGTTTATCGTGTATACAACAGTATTGGCATTATACACCAAAGAAGAGCACTTGACAGTCGAAACAGCTCTAATTCATTATTTCACCAGAACATCCAGAATGCCCAATTATTTCTTTTATTTTCAAAAAAGTGTTCTACTCCACTCACCAGCACCTTGACTATCCAGGTGTGTATTTTCTCCTATACACAGCAATATTACAAACATGCAATGAACAGAAAAATACAATTTCAATAGAAGTTTGCAAGTGCATTGTTTTCCGCACGTAGCTCCGTTTAATTGATAGATACTTTATCACTGGTATGTGGGATAAACCCGCAATAGCTAAGAGTCCCAAACATGCACGAACGTTCACACACAAACACACACACACACGCAGACACACACACACCACGTGTGGAATAGGCACAAGAACACCCCGCATCCCGTTGGGGTACATGTCCCACGTTTAACGGAGCCCTGGAATCAGCCTTGTGTGAAAGCGGTCCCTGCCCATTCTTCTCTCTCTTCACACGCCATTACGCCGGAGGAAGACTGATTTGAGGAGAACTCGCAGCTGACCCTGTCGCCTCTCCTCCAAGCGTCTCGCAGCATCTTGTCACACACATCCCACCTCCAATTGTGTCAGGAGTCCAAGCTGGCAGGTCTCCATTGATCCGGTTCAGAGCTGTGATAATTGGCCAATTAAGAGGTCAGAGAGACAGTAGAGCGTGGGGCAGGGAATCCGGCGACAGGGGTTTAGATTCTGTCCGCACAACTGGCTCCTGACAGTTCCTTCTGCTGTTTCATGTGACTTCACTTCTGTAGCTCATAGACGGAAAACAAAGCAAAAAAAAAAATCACACACACAGTCAACCATCTCTGCTCCGTGTAATTATCACGGTGTTGTGTGACAAAGGCTGCCAGGTCACCCTGTGACGAGTAAAAACACAAAGCAAAAGCAAAATGGGGTGAGGGGATACAGAGGTCGGAGGGGATGCAGAGGTCAAAGGGGATGCAGAGGTCAAAGGGCCCACAGGGGTTGGCGGGAATACAGAAGTGGTAAAGATTGCGGAGGTCAGAGGTGACACAGAGGTCTAAGTCTTACTGTACCACACCAGCCCTGATCTGCGGGGGTCCTTCACACACTAACCCTACATCCACCACAGCCCCACCCCCCCCCGGCTGAGTGCTGCGCGTTCAAAGGTCGAAGATCCGGACAACCTACAAAGAGGAAGAACGCGGTGAATGCGCTTCAGCCCGTCTGTCCAACTGCCTTTTCTCCCACCCTGTACCATCAACACTCCCTCCGTTACTGCTGCTGTTCTGAACTACCTCGACTTTACGACTCTGCCTGAACTCTACACTTTTGGTTTTGTAATGTCCTTGAGGTTCAATCTGTAATATACAGCTTGCTATTGCTACTACTACTTTTTCTAATAATAATGACAATAGAATGAATAATACATATGATATAAATAAAAATACTCGTATTTAAATTTAACGAGCAGACAGGTGTCATCTTGAAGTTCTCAGTTCCATCATCCCACCAACACCACTTAAACATCATCTCAAAGGGACTTTTCCGCTTTAACCCACCACATTTTCCTGTCCTGTTCTTAATACGGCTTATCAAGTCCCTCATAACACGAGGCATGACAAACTCCCTTAAATACAGGTAACGTTGTGACATAGGGATTAGTGCAATTACATTAATTCACTAAAAGGTCTACATTTTTCCATAAAAATATTTGAACACCAAGATAATAACGAAAAAGGACCAACATCCAAACAGTCCTCAACTGGATGATTAATCAATGTTGTTCATTGTTTGTAAAGTCTGTACAGTGACGCTGAGTATAATATTTCACATTGACAGCATAGATTGAGTGGCTAGTTGGAATTCCACACAACAAAAAGCAGAGTAACCCAACCTTCATCCATAGTAAAAATCAAAGTAAATGTAACTTTTTGTCTGTGTAATGCTGGCCGTTAAGGAATACATTTTTTGGGGGGATGACATTGTTATGTAAGAGTAATGTTTCAACTTCTTTTCAATCTGCCTTTGGAATAATTCATGTGTAAACACATTTACTCATGCCTAAGCATCAACAACTCACTTTAAAACCCTCCTAAATCTGTCAGCTTGATATAGCCTGGGCATTTAACATACATTTGTTAAAACATTCATATTTTCTACAGTTAAACAGTAGGTGGGGATCAAATGATTCCAGAGTACCTTTTCTGCTTAGATGGTTTATTTTGTATTCAGCATAGAATAACAAACACAATGGCCAATAATTACTAAGGTTCTACTGTTATCAAACTAAAGATAATGTAAAACCAGACCAATTCCAGACTTATTCCCATGCCAAATCCAGATGTTTTAATTTGGCTTTCCCAAAACCTTTTTAAGATATTAGCACTTCTCTTTGAAAAAAGCTTTGATAAAGTACAAAATTTCAAGACAACTACTTCATAAATAGTTCTGTTTCCGGGAAATACATTCGTAATTCAGCTACAGGAAGCATATAGCCACTTGCCTTCTGAAAAAGCCTTCAGTAAGTCTCAGTAATGATTGCTGCCTGTCTACCCATCCAGTCCTTATTTTCTGCTTGTCCGGAGCTGAATTGTAGTCAAGGGGTTTAAGTTATCCAGATATCGCCAGTACCTGAAAATGGCTCATTTTTTATCCAGGTAAATTTCTATTAGACCAAAAGCTTCAGAACTAACCTTCTGGGGCAGATTGACTATAGAATAACCTTAGTTAACATTATTGCTGATGGATGTGTCTGTGCTCTGGACTAATTCATCAGATTCACCAATATTCTCCTTGATTTGAAGAGAACAGATTTTTTTCTGAATGCATTCTTTTGAATACCCATCAAACTACACATTTATTACAGAGAAAATGCATTGGAAAACTCTTTCTATTACTCAATGCACAGATTTAATTGATAAGAGTTGGGACCTGTCTACTGATGTGCATTGAGAAGCCTGTTAAAGCTGACCAACTGTGGCATACACAGCTATGAAATATATTAAAGATCACAAGCTTTACTATACATTGTGTAATTTGTTGAGAACAAAATAACGTGACAACGATCAATGGAAAGCAAATCCCCAAACAATTGAGGGCTGGATTTAAACTCACACCGATAATGTGACTGAGTACAGTGGGGAGAACAAGTATTTGATACAATGACGATTTTGCAGGTTTTCCTACTTACAAAACATGTAGAGATCTGTCCAGAAAATCACATTGTATGATTTTTGAGTACTTCATTTGCATTTTATTGCATGACATAAGTATTTGATCACCTACCAACCAGTAAGAATTCCGGCTCTCAAAGACCTGTTAGGTTTTCTTTTAGATGCCCTCCTGTTCTCCACTCATTACCTGTATTAACTGCACCTGTTTGAACTCGTTACCTGTAGAAAAGACACCTGTCCACACACTCAATCAAACAGACTCCAACCTCTCCACAATGGCCAAGACCAGAGAGCTGTGTAAGGACATCAGGGATACAATTGTAGACCTGCACAAGGCTGGGATGGGCTACAGGACAATAGGTAAGCAGCTTGGTGAGAAGGCAACAACTGTTGGCACAATTATAAAAAAATTTAAGAAGTTCAAGATGACGGTCAATCACCCTCGGTCTGGGGCTCCATGCAAGATCTCACCTTGTGGGGCATCAATGATCATGAGGAAGGTGAGGGATCAGCCCAGAACTACACAGCAGGACCTGATCAAGGACCTGAAGAGAGCTGGGACCACAGTCTCAAAGAAAACCATTAGTAACACATTACGCCGTCATGGATTAAAATCCTGCAGCGCACGCAAACCAGCGCATGTCCAGGCCTGTCTGAAGTTTGCCAATGACCATCTGGATGATCCAGAGAAAAAATGGGAGAAGGTCATGTGGTCTGATGAGACAAAAATAGAGCTTTTTGGTCTAAACTCCACTCGCCGTGTTTGGAGGAAGAAGAAGGATGAGTACAACCCCAAGAACACCATCCCAACCGTGTAGCATAGAGGTGGAGACATCATTCTTTGGGGATGCTTTTCTGCAAAGGGGACAGGACGAGTGCACTGCATTGAGGGAAGGATGGATGGAGCCATGTATCTCGAGATCTTGACCAACAGCCCTCCTTCCCTCAGTAAGAGCCTTGAAGATGGGTCGTGGCTGTGTCTTCCAGCATGACAACGACCCAAAACACACAGCCAGGGCAACAAAGGAGTGGTTCCGAAAGAAGCATCTCAAGGTCTTGGAGTGGCTTAGCCAGTCTCCAGACCTGTATGGAGGAGTGGGCCAAAATCCCTGCTGCAGTGTGTGCAAACCTGGTCAAGAACTACAGGAAACGTATGATCTCTGTAATTGCAAATTGTACCAAATATTAAGTTCTGCTTTTCTGATCAAATTGTTATGTCATGCAATAAAATGCTAATTAATTACTTAAAAACCATACAATGTGATTTTCTGGATTTTTGTATTAGATTCCGCCTCTCACAGTTTCAGTGCACCTATGATAAAAATTACAGACCTCTACATGCTTTGTAAGTAGGAAAACCTGCCAAATTGGCAGTGTATCAAATACTTGTTCTCCACACTGTATATGTGTATGACTGAATGATGCTGTGCAAGTGCCATTAGAGGACGTCGGGCCCTCATGCCACCCTCATCGAGTCTGTTTCTGACAGTTTGGCAGAAACATGCACACCAGGAGCACGCTGGAGGTCAATTTGTAGGGATCTGGCAGTGCTCCTCCTGTTACTCCTTACTTCCTTTGTCTTTGTGTTTCAATAATGTATCAAGTGACAGTTCCTCTGTGATTCAAACATCAGCATCAACGTTCTCTCCCATGCAGGTCATTCATTACACACAATTTTCTATTGCTTAATTTTAATATTCTTTACCCACATTACAGAGAAAAAAGTGGTCAAACAAACTGCAGGTTAAGCATCTAGTTAGGTTCAAACATTAGTTAGTATGGCTCAAAGACAAATAACTTATTTCTCATAAGAACTTGAATGAAATGGAAACTATGTTGGGATTTTGAAATATTGACAAATGAACATTTTGATCAAATCTAACTAACCTACAATACACATCATAAAGAGGCCCTTTTTCGTGCAACAGGACTGTGTTTGTATGCTACCTTGCAAGCTAGCGGGAACTCAATAACTATATTTCAGATAGAATAAATGTTTAGTACCTTGTTGGTTTTTTGTTTGCTTTGTGTTGTGACTTCTATTTGCTTTGTCAACTTTCTTGTCAGTTATACAATGTTTTTTAACCTTGGCTTGCTTTATAGCATGCTAGCTTACAAACCTTTCTTTAGTGAAGCTAAAAAAAAAGATTCAGTCTACTCTCACTTTGTCTGGAGAGGTTTAGGGGCGGGACCTCTGCAATTCTCATC
Organism: Novumbra hubbsi; assembly: GCA_016801125.1. NCBI lineage: Eukaryota > Metazoa > Chordata > Actinopteri > Esociformes > Umbridae > Novumbra > Novumbra hubbsi. The sequence goes on along the minus strand of JACXGK010004251.1, from coordinate 3,776 downwards.
CTATGGGTTTGGAGAAGAAGAGAGGGCACATGGAGTATGCAATTACCTGAATCTGAACTTGCATTGACTGTGCCCTCTGTAGCTTCTGGATTATTGCTTCTGTAATGTATCTCTAACACTATTTCCCACACTGCCACCACTAGATTATCTTCATGTCTGTCCATCAGCTCGAAGAAACTGTGAAGTCCTTTTTCTGAAACACTTCCCTGGCTCTTGCTTTGGTATCTTCCTCAGATCTTTTACCAATAATGTCACAACCACCGATGTTTCTCTGATCTCTCTTTTACTCTGGAGTCAGGTTAGTAAAGATAGGGCTTTGGCTTTTGCAGATTGTAGGCTTGCTAGCAGGCTATACTAGTTAACTTGATAGTTATTTGCTAGTATCCATTTGCTAGTAATGCTACGTATTAGCTAATGTTATCTTATACAGCTCATTTAACGTTAGCAGGTTAATTGGCTGCTTACCTTGCAAGCTAAAGCTAAGTTTCCTTGTACATTGTATTAAATTGAAAAAAGGACACAATCAAGAGTTTACATTGTGTGGAATAGACTGACTGGCCAGGACATCTGCATTATTTCACCCCTCATGAGATTTGGTACCAAATTCATTTATATAGCGCACTTGAAATTGAAAAATAAAGTAAGTAATTCATACATTACTGGTTTATATTTCCAAAGATTTATAAACCTCTGATTCATATACCACAGAGTCACCAACATTATCCTCCAGAAAATTGTAGAGAGGAAAATGATAGAAACGTGTTGAAACATTGGCGTGTCTTCTCCTCACCCTCCTGTCATCAAGGTTTCACGTCTTTTACAATGAAGCAGAGGACACTTGACAGCCCCCATACTGCCTTGATTGAATCAATACAGACACTAGGTTGGGAGCGTAACCCTCACCGTCTATGAGACAGCTGAGTATGATGGATAAGAGGCAGCCAGAAAGTTGCCAAGCTGCAGAAACAACTCCCAACGTCTCACTTCTTCTTTCAGCATTGTGTTTGAAATTGTACGCGCACTTTTTCCTTTCTCTATTAACTGCTGACTCACACAGGACTGTCGTCATAACTCTCCTCCATGATTTAGGATGAGTGGAAACTACCTTGAAAGTACATTCCAGCCCATGTATGCAAGCAGTGATGGAAATGACAAGTTACTCTGGGATATGCCTCCCGAAAGAAAGTGCTGGCATAGTAAGGCTCACTTCTAGACGACTCATTTGGTATTTATGTAATGGGACATGTTCCATTATTTAGGATGATACTCAAATTAGCTTAATTTGATTGACTAGCATGGTTGTGTTTCATAAATTTGTCAGTTTCTGGATAGTACTTCTAACAGAAATGGCTCTGTATGGAATGGGCTGGGGGTGTTGGTATCACCCTGTCTAACCGCGGCCTGCTGAAGAGCTATTAAAATTATGCTAAAGCACAGTCACACCACGGAATAAAAGATAATCTGAGACCTTTCTGAAATAAAGTACCCTATGGCTGCTCTTTGAAGGGTTCTGTTCTCCCTAGATCCAACAAGCAATCCAATATTGCAGATGCCAAGGGTTCAACGTGCTGTACTGTGGGTTGCCGGGCAGACAAACAGATAGCAAACACTGACACTGTAGTTGATTCACAATGAAGGATCCAACATTTAACATGTATGTCTGGGGGATGTCTTTTGACAGTTTGCAAATGCCACAACAACATTCATATGCATGTAACCTAATAGGCATGTATTCTTATTGTTTTATGAATGTATGAATGTAGGTTTTCTTACAATTTAGTTTATCTAGATATTAAAGCACAAAGGGCCATGTGTTCATAACCTCACTCTCAGGGATGAGTGATGTTTACCCCGTTTCCAAATAAGTTGTGTAAAAAGGAAAGTCAAACTGAGTGCAATGGTGTGCAAATCATTTAAACCCTATATTGAAGAGTAAAGTAAAGATCCATAGATGCAACACAGTAATACACATGCTCCTGTTTTTTGAAATGTTGCTGGAATCAAATTCAAAATCTATATTTCCAAAAACAATCACATTTATCTGGTTTAACATTTTATATGTTGTCTTTGTACTATTAAATCATTTGCACATCATTGCATTATGTTTTTTAATTTGCATTTTAGGCAGCGTCCCAACTTTATGGGAAACAGGGTTGTACATTGATGATTTGGCCTGGGGGTAAAATGTGGTGGTCAAAGTGTGGTCTCTGGGGCCAGATAATCTTTATACATTGTTGTATGCCATCATGTATATATTTGCGACAGCAACCGTCTAACAATGACATTGATTTGGAACTATCGTGAAGACAACCATGCTACAGTTTTAATACATAACTAAATATATCTCCACCTATTGTTTTCCAACTACACCTAATTGACCAAATCTAAATCAAACCCATTTTCTTATTATACACAGTTCATGGTGTCTGAATGACAGGATGGTTGAACATTTTAAGAAATGTATTTGCTGTTCGTCATCAGTTGCCGTTTGTTATCATCGAAGGTGGTGGTGGAAGGGATGTTCAGGGAGTTGATGGCCAAACGGAAAGAAATACATTTCTAAACGGTCAGGATTGCCTTCATGGCAGCAGAACAATGCCAAAAGAATGTTTTTTTGCTGGCTGCCTATCGCCAGAGGAGATGGGAGTAATGAACACGTTGTGCAATAAAACAGAAATAATAGCAGGATTACTCGCGGCCTCATAGGCTTCTTCTGTCCAGTGTTGTTTATTATTTAGAAGTTGTGCATTGAGGTCTGCAGTGGGAGATAATATTGCATTTTCACAGAGCGCGAGTGTAATAAGAGTGGAGAGAGTGCAGGAGAAAGGAGAGAACTGCCGGGCTCCTACAGCATCATCCTTCCCTGGGGAGTATTGCTGAGGAGACAGGAGAAGTGCTGGGACGGCTTTAGTCAGCTGGAGGAGCTTCTTTGTTTTGTTTGTCAGTAATATCATCTAATTTGGGGGGAGATTTTTTCTTATTACATCCCAAGTTGTTGGAATTTGAGTCAAACTATTCTCCAGGATTATTCAGTGTAAGTTATTACTTGTGGCTGACTTCCTGGAAATCGACCACGGCGAGGTTTATCTTTGTATTTGGTTTCTATGCCTACAAAATCATTTGGCAGGAAAGCAGCTGATGTTATTTCTGGCCAAGAATAAAGTGATTACCAACTAAAGCATGACTCATCCCTCACAATGGATACTGTCTATTATGCTTTCTCTCAAGGTATTACCGCAACCTTGCGGATTAGATATGGATTGTTGTGACTGCACTCTATAGGACAAAACAATGTGTACAGTCTTTTACTCTATTTGTCTTAGTTACAAGACACAAAAACACACTTCATTTCTAATACATTTACCTTCATGTCTTTTAGCAGGCACATTTCCAGAGTGTTGTAGAGTATTGATTGTATACATTTTTGTACTAGTCACCTGTAGGAATCAAACTTCCCATAGCACTACAAAGCCATGCCAAACAAACATAGATAAACTAGATACACAATAAGAGGCACATAGTGTAGTGAGATACATGCAGTAAAGCATTGATTGAGGCATACACACAGTGAGAAACGCACACTGAGACACCCTGTGAGATGCACACAGTGAGTTATTGATTGAGGCATACACACAGTGAGAAACACACACTGAGACACCCTGTGAGATGCACACAGTGAGTTATTGATTGAGGCATACACACAGTGAGAAACACACACTGAGACACCCTGTGAGATGCACACAGTGAGTTATTGATTGAGGCATACACACAGTGAG
>JACXGK010004250.1:28444-39603 GCA_016801125.1 Novumbra hubbsi | reverse complement strand
AACAATAATTTTCATTCATGACAAAGATGGAAGAAAGCTTAATCTTAATAAGGTTGCTAGTGTTTGCACTACCATGTTTTACTTTTCTTAGTCTGGAACGAGTAACAGTCACAATAGGCAAAACTAGGCTAACTGCTCTGGCTATGCTATCGACAGACTCCACTATGCTAGCAGGCTGTCTAACAGCCTGCAGCCTGACAGCCTGCAGCCTGAATCAGCCTAGTCACTTCTACTGCATAATGTCAGTCTGGTCATCTGAAGGACAAGTTTTGCTACCAAGTTCTTCCTTCTGAGTTGGGCTGTGCTCAGGTGTGTATCTACATAACTTGAAGCACTTTGGGGTGTTCATAAGGAACCCCGCTCCATACTTTCATTGCTCCTTTTATTTGGCTTTGTTGACAGTCTATTTCTGGTTCAGTGGAAATTGAGCAGGTGTAGACTTGCTTTTCATAATGTTAAAAATACCTCAGCTCTGTGTTTGTTTGCGGTACAGACTTCCTGTTTTTCTGTGTGCCTACAGCTCTACCAGGTCCACCAGTAGGATGCATTCTTCATTGCTTTGTGTAGGGATTTTGAAAAAGTATTCAGGAAAGACGAGTCACAAAAATGTCTGTTTATAACCTAATTGTGTGTGCTGCGTACTACTGATTTACATAATCCATCTTGTTCTAAAGTTACAAAAAGCAAACATTAAAACCTAACAGTTTGAGTTACAGACTTGTTCATGAAATACACAAGAGTTTTTGGAAAACATTACATGTTTTAGTCCATCTGTTTAAAAGGACTTAATACCATAGAATCATATAATGTCAAATCTGCCATGAAAATGGCAAGAGTTTTTTGAATATAGTGCAAAATCTTGTTGCTTATTGAACAGCAACTTTATTGTTTTTAAAAGAAAAGGACCTAATGTATGAAAAACATAATATAACTGATTTAATATAACCTAAAAGTAAACATTAAATCTTATAAGTACAGATGTCTCTGTGGTGAGACATTAATGAGACATTAATTAAAAAGTTGGAAACCAATTATTTGGGTAATTGGGTTAAGGGTTATCTGTGTTAATGCAGCCTTTTGATCACATCAGATTTCAGGAACATTTTGAAATAAAATATTTATGTATGTAATTAATTCGAATCTGTATTGGTCTGTAGAAGGCAGATGCTGTTTCTTCAGTGGCGTACCCTGCTGGTAAGAACGGTAGCCTGCAGGCACAAATAGTACACAAGATTTATGTAAGAAATGAAGTACTCACTGTGTTCCTTAGGTTTAGGAAAAATTAAGTGGGAAAAAAGGGAAATTCCACTTTAATGTCGATAGAACGCCATAGCTGAGATTAAACAGGCAGCCTAGTTATTATTTACGTGTTTTCACTCATAGGTCTTTTGACACCTATGATCTGTTCTTTTGCCAAAAGTGGGCTTTCTATTTAAAATCTGTAGGCCATCATTATTACATCAAGTTGGGTAGCAGCAAAAACGTTTTTCCAAAAAGTCAGTACCCATGCAGACGAGATTTTCACTGAATAATGTATTACCAGTTGGAGACTTTTTTACTTTATGGTACACCGGGCAGGGACAGCTTGATTGCTGCAAATCTACTGGGTGATATTTTTCTTTCTCCTGACAAAATTAAACAAATAACCACGTTGCTTTGTAATGTTTCTATAACGAGGAAAGTGTTTCTAATATATGAACATTTGTATAAAATATAATGTAGTATATTAGTTAGTATGCTGACACAACAACATAAACCGTTCTACCACTTATCGTCAACAAACTGCAGCCTTACCCATACCAGAACATTATATATTTTTCTAAATGTAAATAGAATAGTAATTAGAATAGAATGGTAATTTACTAAGATAATTAAATGTGTTTTGGGTTGGAAGTTCTACAGCTTGGCGCTCAGCACTTCGTTCTGTTTTCCAGTCAGGTGACCCAACAATGGTCTGCTGATGTTGCGATGGGAACAGGTTTCCGTTAAACATCGGGGGATGGGATGTCACACAGTCCGTCCTTTTATCTATCAGTGCCGCAATTGGAGCAAACTAACATTGCACAACAACCTTGTCTGTTATCCCAACTATTTAACTTTCCAAGATTAACTTTAGTAACTTCTAAACGCAGGCTTTGAATTTGCAAATGCTCTGTGGATTTCCAAGCCTGTCCTTACAAACAAAATTGCAATTTTGTAACATCAGTGAAAGTGCAGCATTACTATAATTAACTACGATTTTTTTGGGGGGGGCCAGTATTTTGCAACATATTACAATTACACTTGAAGTGCAGTGAACAGCTGAAAAATAAGCTTGTCGAAAACGTTTCTGTCTTAAGATGCACCAAACACTACAATAATATAAAACAATCTATAATCCAAAACATATTGTTTGCAGGGTACCCGCAGCGTTGGCTACAATTGGCAAATTTCCTTTAAATCAGAACAGTTTATAACTAATACACTTCCAAATATATAGCTATATAAGACAACTTTTTGGGAAAAGGGGTTGTATGTGCCCAGATCACGTACGTGAATATTATTAATCATTTAGAGTAAGAACCATGTCTTCAGGAAAAAACACGCAGCAGGAGGCAGGCAGTCGACGAGCCAATTTATTCACAAATATACATCCTCTAAAATAGTGACTTTGTTAGACAAAACATCATCGGAGGCCTAATAAAGTAACTTCATCCTCTTCTAAGATTTGTCAAAAAAAACGAAGGTGTGTATATTGCTACTTTGTACATTTTTTTAAGAAATATAAAGCCGCGTGAGTTACAGCAGTTATGTTCACGTACATGTAAAATTAATCGGTTGATTACCTCTGAAGGGCAGTGTTAAGAAGTACCGACTTATTGTCATTAAATGGGTAAATGGGTATAACTAATCGTAAAATGCTTTTGTTCTAAATGCCAATAACTCTGACGGAGTCATAATCCTTACAAAAAAACAGTCCACGTGTACTTTTACACACTGACTACAGAGATCCTCTATCAATCTCTACGAGTGTAACAAATATCCGGCCTGTGCGTCGACGTCCGCCGGCAACCGCCTTTTTGACCAGTCCCGAGTGCAGTGGAATGAGGACGAAATCGACGTTGAGGACCCTGGGCACAAATTCCTTAGCAAATTGAACTCTGCTATGTCTTCGGGGATGACTGGGCAGACACCGTGAGTTATATATTTTTTATATTACGACGTAAACCGTTACAAAAAAAGGTTATTATATTTTGGGTAGGTTAACTAGCTTGTTAGCTAGTTGCATTCTACGAGCTTCTTGCTAACATTGTGTGCTAATAGTTAACGGCGTTTTTTTTCTTGGATAGTTACCTAGCAACAGTAGCTTACTTACGGTTACTCCTGATTCACATTCTAATGCAAGTAAGAAGCACTCGAGGTAATACATTTCAATTGAAATTAGGTTAGTTTTTGTGTTCTGTATTGTTTTTGCTATGGCTAACTTTGCTAGCTACAGAAGCTAACTGTGCTCGGTTAGCGCATTTTGCTACCTAGTGGCATCGGATTTACATTTTATTTGTGAGCGGTAGTATGTTACATGTGCTATTGCTAGTTTCTGGAGGGTTAAGAAAGCGGTCTCTCTAAAGTTGTGGTTACCCGCTGATACCACCCTCCAAGAGAAATTTGTAGATGAACAGGCCAGAAAAGCTTACAAGAGATAGCCGAGGCCTACTAACTCTACAAACATGCTAACTAGGTAGTTGGCTTTGGCGCATGGTGGAGCCACTCTTGGGTTGCTTGCGAAGCGAGCTGAGCAGTTAACTGGTTTGAACCCATTAATTAGACCCTTCTTTATAACTGCATTCAACTACTTTGGAAACAAGTGATGTTTTTCTTCATCTTACGTCAACGCTTTTATCCTGCGTACGTTATAGTTTGTGATAGTCGTGCAAATTGGACCGTAGGTGTCGGACATGAATTTCTGCGGAGTGCATCCCAACTTTAGTTACTGTTGCAAGCTACTTGGTGTTGATGCCGTTCTGACTGTGTATGCAGGTGCCTATCGAACAGCAGCAGGTGGGATCAACCAGCTCAGCCCAAAACGAGGGTAGATGTAATCCACGGCTTTGCTCCCTCTGTGGTGACGGGCCCGTCCTGTACGTCGGCCACTGCTGCTCCTCGGACAGCCCAGCACCCGGGTGCGGGTCTGCTGGGGCTTCAGACCCCACAGAGAGACCATGCAAAGCAGAGTGGTGGTGTGGAGATGGCTGCCGCCATGGCAGCGAAGATTAATGCTATGTTAATGGCCAAGGGAAAACTGATGGTTCCTCCTCCGCTTCTTGCAAAGGTGAGTGTTTTGTGGGGTGAAGTGTTTTGTTTAGGGAATTGGGAATGCTGCATTTCTATACTCCAGTAGGCTGAAATTATTGTTACGTATAATTGGAAACACTGATGTCCACTTTTCTTATTATAAATCACGACTTGTGTATATACACCTGACATAAGAATTGGATTTCCCTGCAGAGTAGGCAGACCATTGCTTTGTGTAGAGTGCACTGTGCCAGTTCAATTCAGTCTACCACTGATGATGAACTTCTGAAAAATATTTTGTACAAAGCCAACAGGGCATAACACAGACAGTAGACCATGCCTTCTGTCAAGCAAGGTAGCAGGAGGATCATGCAATGAGTCTGCTTCCTCGGGACAGAGGAGACCATAAGCAGCCACAGATATCAGGGTATCAACATGCCAACAGACCCAAACACATACCTGAAACCACCAAGAAATGTCTTTTTGAAAAGGGAGATCAATTTCCTGGTTCGACCCGGTCAGCCAGGACTGATATCCTGTAGGAAATCCGTGAAGTGACGGCACATTAGAAACGTAAACATTGGTCTTGATTTCACGTCACCAACACTGCATTTTCAACGAGGGTGTGTAAACATATTGACTGTGTGGAGGATCTTCATGTTCATCTGGTCAGCTTTAGTTCCAGCCCCGTGCTGCCAAACCAAATGTAACCTGTTGGGGGGCCTTTAGATTTCCGCTGGACAATAACTGAAGCCTGGAGCGAGAGACTGCACACAAGTCTTAAACACAACACTGCAGGAACTTCTCTGGAGTTGAGCTCCTTAGTTTTTGTATGCCCTCAAGAATGAGGTGCCTAGGTTTTATTTCAGCACGCTTGGGTTTCAGGCCTTACGTGCAAATATTCCTGTGTCCACTGTCATGTGTCATGCCCGTAAGTTATTGTGGTCTTGCCCACAGAGCCCTGCGTGTTTGCCAGCTGCTGGCGGTGGAGACGAGGCCGTGGTGGCAGAGGTGGACATCAACGATGTGCCCGTCAACAGCAGGAACCTCCTCACCAAAGGAAAAATCCAAGAGGAGGTGAAAAAAATTATTGGTTCTTGGCGTCCTTTGTGATGTCTGGGGGAAATTAATTGGGAGTCACTGGTGGGTGGGGAGGTCCCTTTTGGGCTGGTCTCCCCAAGCAACGGGGCTCGTTGTAGGCCCAGACGTCACCCCTGAACCCCAATGAGACTCGCCCACACCACAAACCCGCAGTCCTCTCTCACTGTAGACCAGAGCTGCCCATCCCTGTTCATGGAGATCTACTGTCCTGTAGGTTTAATTTTCTTCAACCCCATTAGTGACTCACCTGATTTTAATCTTTTCATCCAGCTAATTATTAGAATCAGGTGTGCTAAATTACTTAACGAGAAAACCCGTCAGGACAGTAGATCCCCAAGAACATGGTTGGGCAGCCCTGCTTTGGTTGGCTGAAGCTTTTCTGTGCTGCCGTTTCAGATCCGTCAGGTCAGTGGCGCGGTGGTCTCAACCAAGGGTCATTACATGAGCAGTGCGGAGAAGTCCCATGGAAAAGGAGTGTATGTATCCAGTTGATGTCACTGTTTCACTGTCGTTGACCCCGTCCAAGTGGACTTCTAACAGCGTCTCTTTATTTAGAGAAAGGCCTTTGTATTTGCACGTCCAGGGAAAGAGTCAAGAAGAGGTGAATAGTAAGTAAAACCTTTCTGTCCTGTCTGAAACAACCCCGTCTGTACTCCTAGACTTTTCTTGCCCCCCTCCCGCCATCTTGAATTTGTATGTTTTCCACTTTATTTCTGCGGTTGTGATGGATGAATATTTTTGTATACTAGATTATTTGCATAGTACATCACAGATGTTGGAAGACTGGATCGGTGATCCCGGGATGTTTATCCAGTGTGTCTGTGACATCCCTTGACCCCGTGTCCACTTCCTGGTTCCTGTAGAGGCAGTGCTGAGGATCCGGGAGATCATCTCTGAGGACGTGTTGAGGACCGCTGCAGCGCTGGGTTCCCAGCTGAGACCCGTCATGCCCCCTCTGCCCGTCTATCCCCAGCCCCTCCGACCGGTGGCCGTGCCCAGAATGCCCAGCGTCAACCCACCGATGCCCCACGGACACCGGCCCACTGCTCCTCACCAAGGGGTAAGTCCGCTGGTCCCCCCCCACCATAGCCGGAGGTGATAGAAGGTGAGGCCTGTTGTTACCGTGTGGTCCTCACTGATACCCACCTCCTAGAGTAACGCAGCGGAGAGAACGGCCTGGTCTCCCAGTCAATCACCATGGTTACTGCTGCTGCCGCTTACAACGCCGCTCCGTGGGGAGCCTTTCATGGGCCACAGCCGCGTGTGTTTGGGATGTGGAGGACTGGTAGCAAAGCTCACCGTTCCTACGCTTCCTTTTGTCATTTACTAGATGCTCCTACCCAGAGTGACTTGGAGTAATGCGTTTTACGAGCTAGGTGAAGCAGCCGTGTAGTTGAGTGCCTCCTAATCAGTGACGTGGTTAATGGCGTCTAATTTCTCTTGGTGCGTGTGGGACCGACATCAAAGCGGACGGTTTTCTGCCTACCGGTCAGCCTCATGTGTAACTCTCGCATCATTTTAACAGAGTTTTGTACACGCCAAGATCTTTGTGGGTCTGGACCAGGCACTCCCGTCCTTTAATGTGAACGACCGGGTGGAGGGTCCTGGGGGGACGTACCTGGGCCACATCCAGACTGAAACAGGGGCCCGGGTGTTCCTCCGGGGGAAAGGCTCTGGGTACATAGAACAGGCCTCAAGGCGGGAGTCCTTTGAGCCGCTCTACGTCTACATCAGGTAAGACTGAATGTTGTCCCTGGGGGCCCCCCCGCGCCCTCTTTGTCCCTGGGGGCCCCCTACGCGCCCTCTTTGTCCCTGGGGGCCCCCTACGCGCCCTCTTTGTCCCTGGGGGCCCCCTACGCGCCCTCTTAGTCCCTGGGGGCCCCCCCTACGCGCCCTCTTAGTCCCTGGGGGCCCCCCCCACGCGCCCTCTTAGTCCCTGGGGCCCCCCCCCGCGCCCTTTTAGTCCCTGCCCCCGCGCCCTCTTAGTCCCTGGCCCCGCGCCCTCCCACTCATTATACACACTTAGATCTCGTGGGCGGCATTAATGAGGCTTAAATCAATGCTAAATAAGTATGTTACAGACCTCTTGAGAGATTCCTGTGTTGTGGTCGTCTGCTGTGTCAGTCTGGTTCTCTTGTGTCTGTTTCAGCCACCCCAACTCCACAGGCCTGGAGGCAGCGAAGAAGCTCACAGAGAGCCTGCTGGAGACCGTAAGTCGTCTGTCTGTCGCTTATGAAGTGTTTGGAGGTTAAAGAAAGTGAAACTATGGAAGTGTATGTAGTTTTCACTGATACCCACCTCCTATAAGAAACCGTAGCGTGAACCACCCAACCTCCAGTGATCGGTTTGGAGTGCTCTGCACCTACGCACACCCTGTGCCATGTACCCTGTGCCATGTACCCTGTGCCCCGTACCCTGTACCCCGTACCTTGTGCTCTTCTGATCGTCTCACTTTGTATTTGACACTTTCGTTGGATTGGTTGTGACTCATTTCAGTGTTGTTCCTCTGTCTGTTTTACCTGCCTGGCTAATTGTCTTGTTCTGTCCCCCTCTGCTGTCCAGGTGAGAGCCGAACACGCCCGCGCTGTGACCATCTACACCGCCACCGGCTCCACCCAACGTAAGACGCACACCGCCCACGACCCATAAGCCACCTGGCCACAGCGCAGGGCAGAGCCCCGTGCTCACAGTCCACCACTGACCATATCACCTAGTTGTAGATACTCTGGTGTTGTTTCCACGGTTCCCTCTGGACTCCCGGGCTGTTGTGCCTCCTGTTATGGTGCTAGCTGCTCTCACAAAGACCTCCCTTTCCGTCCCTGGGGTCACATCAACCAGAACCGCTAGCGGGTCATGGTGTCAACCACGCCGGAGTGGCGGTACCGCCGGTTCTCCCCCCCGACATGCCCCCTTTTACCCGGGCCAATCGTTCCCCTCGCCGTGTCGGGGTGGGCCCGCGGGGGGTTGGGGGGGGGGGGTCCTGCGTTTTTAACCGAGCCTGCTGTGAATGAAACCCCGCCCGCTGTCCGGCCCCGCCCATTAACCCTGGTCTCCTGTACTTGCCTTTCAGCATTCCCAGCTCACGGATACCCAGCTAATAGCACTTCCTCTAACCAGGGCTGGTACGGCAGCGGCTACCCGCCGGGCTGTACCGGGACGGGGCTGACCGGGAGCCTCGCCGGCTATTGGAGTAGTGGTGCTATAGGTCAGCCCTGTCAATCTAACCTGTCGACAAACCCTCCATCTTCTCAGGCTATGGTTCAGTATCCGGTCTGTCCCAGGATGACACACCCATACCTCGTGCAGGTAGGGACGGGGCTCGTGGTGGGGAGGTTTGGGGGGGGTAGTTTGGACTACAAAGGGAAAACGTTCCCGTACTGGCGGAGGCACTTTCGTGTGTGTGTCTCGGGTGGCACTGAGCATTGGTTGGGTTCAAACTTGGCGTTTCAGGACCCTGGGTGCAGTGACCAGACCGAGGGGGACGCGTTGACGTCCAGCCCGACGGGGAGCCCCAAACGACGCTTCCACGAGGAGACCGGGGACGTCCGAGGCCTTCCGGTGAGCTGGGAGGGCGATCGGTCTGGGGTGGCGGGCTGGCTTCTGAATGTCCTGGTTCCATCCAGAGGAAGCCTTTTACGGATGTTGGATTGGTATTGACTAGGTGTTTGAGTTCCCCTGACAGTCGGTCTGTGTTCCCTCAGCCTGACGGCAGCCCGTCTGAACCCTCTGTGAGAGCGACGGCTGCTCCTCCTACACGAACTGGCCCCTGTCTGGAAGAGCCTGAACGGTTTGTGAACTGGGATCACCCCCCCTTCTGAAACCTGGCTCACGACATATTGCACAGATGTTACAGACACATTTTGTAGCACAGGCCACCAGACGGTAGCCCAAGTGTGCGATGTCTCTAAGTGATGAACTGCACTACTTAAAACGTGAATGTGACTGACCAAGGATATGAATGCGGCATACAGGAACACACACGTTTCCCCGCCTCTGATCTAAATGCCTCTGGTCTTCGGCAGACTGCTGATGCCTCCTCCGCCCCCTGTGTTCGTGGCCCCTGGCCCTGTGGCACGGAAGAGACCCAGAGAGACGGACCTCCCGGTGGTCCTGCCCAGACCGGTCCCGCCCATCCAGCCTTCCAGCGTCCCCGCATCGCACGGTATGCCTCTTACTCACTCTCACTCACACACACACACACAGGTCGCTGTACTTGATGCCTGAACGGGCATGCATTTAGACCCGGGAGGGGTTCTAGTGTTTTCTATGATGGCTCCTCCGGACTAGAGTTGTGGTGTGAGATGAGCTCCTCCGATTGGCCGTGCCTTGCTAACGGTCACTTCCTGTATGTGTTCTTTTGTCTTCCTCCTGTGTTCTCTGTCTCCACATGTCTCCTCCACACGGACCTCTGGGTGCCTGACATGGATGTCACCTGGTGTGTCTGGTTGCTGCTCTGGCTGTGGATGGAACCAACTGAAACGTGTGTGGTGCTCTTTCTCCGTCCCGCTCCTCTTTCTCCGTCCCGCTCTGCTCCCCAACGCGTTCTGTCCCTCTCGCACGCCTGTTTTCTGTACCTCACAGCTCCTCCCGAGGACGTGCCTTCGTCAGGCCTGGTGCCGTATGGCGGAGGGGCCCTGGACTCCTGTCTGGTGCCCTACGACGGGGACTCTTCCTCTGAGGAAGAGGAGGAGAGGACTCATGGGAGCAGTAAGACTGCTCACTCATAACCCCCCTCCTAAAAGGTTCATTTAGAGTCTGGGTTGCCGTGGCCGGTCAGAAGCCCAACACCTCGGACACCGCCGGGGGCTCTGCTGTTGTGCCCGGGACAGTGTTGCCTAGCTACAGCCCTGTGGCCTGAATCGAAGGCATGCTACAGTACCATGTTATCACCGTTAATAAAGACAGTTGTCATTAAGGTAACTGTTTTATTTTTAAGTTTTTAAAAGCTTGTGGTGTGGTCCATCCATGACTGAGCCTGCTCTGCAGTGATGATCCTCTCCAACCTGCTTGGCACCTGTTTACTATTACCTATTGATTATTATATTGTATATAATGGAAAAATGGTGTGAATCTGTTCCCATGGAATACTGTAATAAAAGGATTAGGAAACAACTGAATGTGATTATTTAATTTTTTTTCCCTCCCAGTGTCGGAGGTCTCATTTGTATTTGGGGCACAATTCTTGAGACTTGATTAGTGACTGTTCATCTCTGGGTAGAAAATCAGTTCCTTGTCTTTCCACAACGCTTGCAAAAACTGCCAATGCAGTAGCCAACCTAAAGTGCAACCCTATGCTAGGTCTTGTTAAAATATGTTCAATTTGGTCAATATTCATAATGCATGAGTTTATTTATTTTTTCTCTTTCACAGTGAGAACATTCTGACTAGAATTGGTTGTGTAATTAGTGTGTGCGTCAAGACATTTAATTTTTATATCAGCATAATATGATAGAGTAGTAACAGGGATCCGTGTGGAGCCGAAACACATTTGTCTGGTGACTCAGACCAAGCGAGCATACCAGGGTGTGGCCACCCCGTTACAGACGGTCAGGGTCCCGGGGTTGTCCAGGGCGAAGCACGGCTGAACATAGTCCAGGAAGCTGCAGTAGAACGTGTGAAGGTGCTGTTCCAGGTCGGTGTTGAAGAAGCACAGTGTCCCCTTGGAGTAGTCCAGACTGACCCCGATCCTCACCGGGTTCACCGTTATCCGCACGTCTGGGCTCCAGCCGCCGTGGAGGAACTCGTACTTGTGCCTGGAGGGGGGGGGGGGGGGGGAAAGGGGGAAA
>JACXGK010004250.1:5441-28344 GCA_016801125.1 Novumbra hubbsi | reverse complement strand
TTTAGCAGGAGCAATTGTTCACATGTAGCCTGCAGTTTGATAGTATGTCAATGTTGCGTTAGTAAAACTAAAGCAATATACACTTGTACCCTGCAGTCTTCGATAGTCTGGACAGGTCAGGGCACCGATCGTAGGGGTGTTTACCCAGATGCCCCAGCTGAACTTTCCTGGCCCTTCGTCTCATCACAGCCATCTAATCATCCCTGATTCATCTAACCCTTCCCAATTTTAGTATTACTAGATTGTAAATTGCAATGTTATTGATAGTTAGTAAAGCATCTACAGATCGATTGTCCAAATAAACTGTCATATCTCATTTAATGAATAGTTTGTTACTTCCTGAAGTATCCTGTGTATTTTTGTTCTTCAGCGCTCAGTTTTATTGTTTGGGTGTGGGTAAACAACTCAAAGAAACACAGACGCGACCCTCCTATGTTTTGACCCTAACAGGTCTTTTGACCATTCAGATCAGAGCCTCGGTCTTACGTTTGCTTAGCTATTGCATGAGCCCCGGCAGTCCAGAACCACTGACATGGGAATGTACCAAATAAAATGCGGTCGGTTCGATTCGATGTATTAAAAAGAAGATTAGCATGAGATGTGAGCAGTGCATATTGTTGGGTTCTGCGTAGGCAGTGGGTAAACACGTCTCACACACACACACAGGGACAGCTCCAGCATTGCCAGCACATTGAAACTCAGTATGTTGACATGTCTGTGACAGTTGCCCAGATCTGCATGAGACCAGGTATAGTTGCTATGGAAACTAGCTATAAGGAAATGACATTATTTGGTCTTTACGCACAGCATAAAAAAAAATATTGACTTCACTGCTCTGCCTTATATACAGTATGATTTATGGGGGGGGGGCAAGACGAGCCCAACATATTGATATCTTGCTGTAGAAACGGGAGAGACGTTTTAATGACCAGAAATATTCTTGGCTGGCCTACTTTTCAAACTGTGAGTGTGATAGTCCCATTTGGGAAGATAAGCACACTGCTCCCTCTGGGAAGGAGTGGGGGTGATATGCCAGGATGTAAAGCACATCCAGGCCAAAACCCAGGAAGGAAGGCCACTGAAACATATTTAGTGCGCTAGAGAGGGATTAGGAAGCAGTTTGAGACACAGTTTCCCAACTCGCTGGGTTGTCCCAGGCCCTGTGTTGAACTTCACGTGCTTTTTCATGCCCCACTCCTCTCCACAGAGTGCATGTAGCGGGCCTCAGCACCAATACACCTGATCCAACTGCCTCTCAGGATCTCAACTACTCCGCTGCGGTAGAACTGGGCCGGAGCAAAAGCCTGTGTCCTGTGGCGCTCCTGGTGGGGCATCAGGGACTGTTTTGCAGAGGGTGGAGGCCCAGCATGCCTCGGTTCCTGGGCATGGGTGTTCCTGGGTCGGGTTAGGTGTTAGGCAGGTTGTAGGGTCAGAGGTCTCACCTAGATGGGGTCAGGACATGTCTCATGCACCAGGAGGACTCGGCTCCTCCCAGGTAGGAGTTCCTCTGGGTGTCTTCATAGGCCACGCCGATCCTGTACTCCGTGGCCTCCTCCACCACCACCTCCCAGTACCTCCTGCCTCGCACGGGGATCAAGTCGCCCAGCACCGCTACACACCTGGGACGTGAACACACAACACACTGAGTCTGCCGAGCGTCTGGGTCCAAACCCGCGTCGGCCCCGTCTCCGCTGGCGTCTGGACGGTACCTGGCGAAGGTGTTGTCGTCGAAGGTCATCGCGGAGATCGGCAGCTCCTCGTCGCCGTAGAACATGGACAAGCCGTCCTCGGAGATGGACAAACAGGGGTGGGCTGTGTCCTGCAGCAGGTGGAAGACGGTTCCTAAGCACACACACAACAAGTGTGAAGTAACAACCTCTGCCATACATACTGCAGATGCATCATATGGTCCGAGCCTCTTCTTACCCGTGGTAGAGACACTGATGGCCTTGCTCTTGTGGCTAGGCCCCCCGATGTTGACAGCCCTGACAGAGATCAGGTACTCTCTTCCTGACTGCAGCTGAATCAGACACTCACAGGTAGGAACAGCCACAATGCACCTACGGGGACAACCAATCACATTACAGATCAGCGGGTAGAGCCAATAACAATATGAACCAATAGAGAGCAGGATTGGGGTTTCTGCCAGACATCGTTAGAGGACATACCAGATGTAAAACATGTTCTACCGCAGACGTCGATATTGAAGAAATCTACCATTTTAATTTTGACTAAAGGTCGGGATTGATAAGGAAAGGATTCTATAACGGCACGGATAAGCTGATGAGACCTTCTCTTTTTAATGTCAAGTCTCTAAAATATAATAATAGTACATCAACCCTTAAAGGTCTAGGGTCTATCTTGGGATTTAAAATCAGCCTGTCACTACCTTGACATTTTGGCCTCACAAGAGATCACCCTTTATAGTAGAAGGATGTGTTTTATATAGTGGATTCTGAAAAACCTTAACTAAAAGAAGGATGAATAGAAAATATTGTTTGAGAAGCTTCCATGAGTATATTTTTGAAATTATGTGGATAAATATAAAAATGTATGTTCACATTGGTATTTGTTTTCTATTGAGAAACACATAGTTTACCTCAACAGGTAGGCTGTTTTACATAACATTTGAATATCCCCAGAGGTTCACAACAACTATAAGTTGTTTATGGTATGAAAATATAACAAACAGAATACCAAATTTGTTTGGAATTCTTCCTTCACAAACTCATATATTTGATTCTGACTAGATTTGATTCTGGGCCTAAACATGCCACATCTGGAAAACATAGGTACGTTTTTTGATGAAATCCTGAAATACTGTCATTCTTTGCAGCAGACTGTCCCCTACAAAGTGGGAAAAACATAAGCGTCTAACTTTAACCAGTCCGACGATAGAAATGTAATATAAATGTAACTCACAACTGAACAAAGGGTGTGGTGTAAAAATCAGAACATCCGTGGCCTGAATGAGTGGTTTACATGAACAATATTATCTGTAGTATGAAACAGGAAAACCAAAAGGCCACAATACAACAACCATATAGTGCTTTATCCAATGGACAGACACAGAGGGAGGACTGTCACAATTTATTTTAAAGGTAAACTATCAGCATGTGCACTGTGTGTTTGTAGGCGTGTGTGTGTGTTTATGTATGGGCCTGTGTAAGAAATGATGTGTTTCTTACTCTGTGACTCCACCCTCTGCATCTGTACCCTTCTCACTCAGCTCCACCGTGTAGGACTCAACTGGGTTGGTGTTTCCAGACTCCCAGCGAATCAGAGCGGCCTCTGGACAGGTGCTACACTCCCTCTCTTTGATGACTGGTGGAGAGGGGACTGGAGAGGAAGAAGACAGGAAGTGAGAGAGAATGGGTAGGAGACAAAGAAGTAAAACCGAGAGAGACCGGGACATAAAGGGAGCAACTTTCTCCAACACTGCACTTATTAAAGAGGAGAGTGTGTTGGCTAATGTCTGGGGATTGCCAACAGGGCGTTTGACTGTAACAGTTCCGGGGTGTAACCTGTAACAGAGCCAAGTCCTTTTAACTGTAACAGGTCTGGGGCCTTTTGACTGTAACAGTTCTGAGGCCTTTTGACTGTAACAGGGCCGTGGGCTTTTGCCTGTAACAGGCCAGGAGTGTAACCTGTAACAGGGCAGGGGTCTTTTGACCATAACAGGCCAGGGGTGTAACCTGTAACAGGGCAGGGGCCTTTTGACTGTAACAGGTCCGGGGTGTTACCTGTCATGTAGACGGCCTTCTCGCTGGCAGGGCTGATGCCTGTGGTGTTGGTAGCTGTGACCCAGAACTCATACTGGGCGTTCGGCTGCAGGTCTTCAACGCTACAGTGGGTCTCCTTCACCTTGACCTTACACACTGAAACAATGCCAAACTTTTCTTTAGAACATTATTGCTAGGGTTTGTTTTTAGGATACTTCTCTAGATCAGTCTGTTATTAGTACCTTTAAGTTCCTTTTGTAATCTTGATATTTCCACAGAAACCTTTTGTTTCTTAAGTTATTATTATTATTAAAAAGGCTTTACAAATAAAGTTCTACATGAATTTATGTATGGGGACGGGAGGCAGTGGCTTAAATCACCCTCGGCCTTAGAGATGGAACATTCAGAATATGTTACACAGCTTCCAGTTATACTGCACATTCCGGTTCTATGTTCGGAACCGTATATTCTGTTGGTTCTGGGTTCAGTAGTTGTTACCATCGGGGTCCTCGGCACAGTCTGAAGCTGGGGCGTCCTCCAGGATGGGTCTGTAGTAGAGCTCGTAGAATTCCACGGTGTCGTCCGAGAACAGGCTCCAGCACACGCGCAGAGACGTCCGCGTGGCGGAGTTAGCCACCTGGGGGTTGACGACCGGCGCCGAGGGGGCTGGAGACACATCACAGACACATCACAGACCCATCACAGACACATCACAGACCCCTCACAGACACATCACAGACACATCACGGTACTAACGTGTGCGGGAGGGAGCAGTGGTGTATATCAGCTATATGTCGTAGGGGGGGGTCAAAGCATTCGCGCGGAAAGTGTCGTCTACAGGAAGGCGGCAACAGGCGCTACTGGCAACAGTCGAGTTGCCCGGTGACATATAGTACTGTGCAAAAGTCTTACGCCACTGAGAAAATGGTGCAAAGCTTCGGTGCCCAGATAAACAGTTTTAAACAATGTTGTCATGTGGCCTAAGACTTTCACACAGCATTTTGGAGCATTTTGTGATGAGAGGCACAGACTGGCCCGCTCCATAGGTGGGAATGCCCAGTGACACCCTATTCCCTCTATTGCAGTACTATGCTGAATACAGGCAGAAGTCGGATGTGCATCACATTAGGAACAGGGGTCAATTTGGGACAAGCGTCAATTCTGTCAAACGTCCGCAGGACAAAAGCGCCACTCAGGACGACCAGGCTCGTCACTCCAGACCAATGTAATTAATGCCTCTGAGAAAAACAATCCCTTGGAACCAGAGTCTTTGGTTTCCATGCAACCAAAGTCCCCTAGCTTAATGCTTCAGTATGGAGTGATTTCCAAGGGGCCTCGGCTCAAATCTAAAATGTAAGAAAATCACGAGGGATGTTAACGGCTCTTTACTCTAAACGAACAACCTTATTCAGAATCAATATGTCATTAATATAGTTGTGGGATTAGAGGATTTTTGGCATGTGTTTGTAATAAACAGCATGTATTTGTAAGAACCAGCATTGATTTGTAAGAACCAGCATGTCTTTTTTAGGAACCAGCATGTTGATTGATGAGCTGGTGGATGGGGTGCTGGATATATCAACACATTATCACAGGCTTATCAGAATTCTGGTCACAAACACGAAAAATGATTTTTTTTGTGTGCAGGAATCATTTTAAGGATTTTTGAAGAAGGAAGACATTTGTGCGATAAATCTTCTTGGGTCAGACCTGGTACTACGTTAATGGAGTCCATCATGGTCTTGACATCTGAGAGGTCGGCAAGGGGCGTTTCAAACTCCAGGGATGTTGCCAGCGCCAGTTCAGGCTTCTCCTTCACAAACTCTTCAATTCTGATTGCACAAACAAAACATCAAACACCAAAAGACAGGTTTGGATTTAACAACCTAAAAAAACCTAAGAAATAAAACTGAATTCTGACAGGATAGACCCACAAAACAAATCAAACCCCACACTGCAAACTAAATGTCATTAGACAAACAGTCAAAAGTCAGGCTCGTATTTGGCACGTTGCCTAATCCAAAACAATGATAATCCTTTCTACATTCTCCTATTCCTGACCACATCATAACATTGCAAAAGACTAAATGGAAAAAATGTGCCATTCTGCTGTTAAAATCTAAGATATGACAACACACCAGCTTCCACATCAAACACATTCACAGCACCGTTTAATCTTAATTTGTAAAATTAGCTGGTTAGTCCGGATCTGATGTTATTTTGGTTTCTGAACACAGAATGGATGACTTTAAATGTTTATACATCCACTATAAAAACACATACCAGGCTGTTATTCGCTACACAATAAATACATTCCCTTCTGTACCATGCCACAATAGTATATATAGTAATATTTGGCTTTGTGTAGCCTGGGTTCCATATGTACTTGATCAGTCTTGACAACTCCTTCTATCATAATGTTAATGATGGTCATGGTAAAAGTGGTCATGAGACAGAGATAATAAAGAGGATTTTTTTCCAATAGCAATGTTTTACGTCTGGTAAATAGGACTGTGCAACTTGAAAGGTTTCAGATTTTACACTATCCGTGTTTTTAAAATACATATATTTTGGTGATTAGCTGCGGTCAATATGCGCTGAACACACATTTTAATACTGGACACACATCCTGATATGGTTCTGGATCCCAACCATCTGTTCCAAAAGGCATCGCCCCATTGCAGACCCTAGATGCCAACTCTGCTATAACACAGAACAAATGGATCTAGCTTGAGTGTCCGAAAATGCCCCCTCCCCAGTACAAATGATCAGCCTAAACAAAATGAGTGGTTGGCAAGTGCACAGATCCACAAACAAGCTAAAACCAATCTGGGACCAGAGAAAAACAGATAAAACTAGCAAACAGCAAAACCAGGCTAAAACAAATCTACATCCAAGCAAAAACTGATCGGTAATCAGGCTACACCGGTTCTGGAAGCATGTTAGTTCTGTGGTATTAGTCTTGAATATTAGCCTTCTTCCAGTACCTTACCTCTTCATCGTAGGCAGAACTGACTGTTAATAGAAAGTTCACAACATAAACAGTTAACTTCCTACTGGGCATTAACCTTTCTAGATAGATGAAACTAATATCTGGCACAAACAACTCAAAATGACAATACAGTTCATTGCGATCAACCAATACACAGATCATTAGATGTACTGCTAATGTTAGGTTCACTTTGAAAACATGTAGAAGTTATTTCCAAATGTTAAATGGCTCCAGCAACTCAAGGTCTTTCACAAACCGCCACTCCACCTGACCTGCAGGAATAACCGCTTGTCCGCCATGCGATACAGCTCCTGGGCGTCCTCAATCAGGTCCTTGGAGGCATCCAGCGTTCGTCCACAGCCTAGCAGCTGGTTGTATAGAGTCTCCAGCTTCATCTTCTTCTCCACTCCCAGGGCGGCCGTGCGCTCGTCGTAACGCTGGGACAACGTCTGCAGAACGTCGTTGTAGTGCTGTTCAAGGTGTTGCTCCCGGCGACCGAAATTCTCCTGAAAGGTATTTTCTTTTGAATTTGTTACCCACTTGCACTATACATTATGAGAGCAGTTTGTGATGTGTCATACCGCTATAGTGTACTTAAGATGCCAGGGTACATGATTAAAGACTTTTGGCGTGGCTTTCAACATCGCTAATTGAGGTGTGATTTTACTTATTTCTTATACACGTAATAACGACATATTGCAAATCCAGCAATATGTCTCTAGCACCTCCACAGTAAGGAAGATCTCCTCTAGGTGTCCAGCGAAGTTCTCCATCTCCGCCAACTTTTCCTCCAGTTTAATCCTGATAATATTCACCTTGTCCTGAAGGCACAACAGATATGTACACTTTCAGAGGGTCAAGGGTCAGGTTAGGGTCCAGGTCTTAGTGGCTGCTGTCATGACAAACAATACCTGTATAACATGGCAAGAGGATACACTAAGACTGGCACTCAAGCTAGATCAAGATCAATATATTTGTGTTTATGTACAAATATACACAGTGTACAGTTTATAAATAGATGTGTATATCTAATATCAGTCAAAGGTTTGGACACACCGGCTAATTCAAGGGAATGTATTTAGCTTTAATTCTTTCCACATTGCAGAATAATAGCGAAAATTTCTAAACTATAAATAACTTACATGGAATCATGTAGTAACCAACATTAAATTCCATATGTGTTATTTAACAGTTCTGATATCAACAATGTGGAAAATAAGAAATACCCTCAAAAATACACACACAAACACACACACACACACACAAACCATCTCCTACCTCTGATTGTGTAGGCTCCTCAAACACATCATCTGTACAGCCAGGTGACATGGATTCCTCCTCGTCGGATGATGGGATGAATGGTTCAAACCTGGTGATGATCGAATTCATTAGGAAGTACTATAGCATCCTTCTTCATGTCACCACGTCCAATTAGATAAACAGACACACATGCAAACAGTAGGCGACACTTTATTAGGAGAGTCACAATAGTCTATTAGTATAGGCTCTACATCAGGGTCCTGGGGGGCTGGAGAACTGTTCTGGTAACTAGAGGTTAAACTCTCCTACCATACCCAGGTCTGAATGTGATTAGAAGGAAAGGATAAAACCCAGGACAGTAGTTGAATGGCCCTACTCTACAGCACTGGCGATGGTAGCCTTGAGTTATGACAGGCTATCCGGTAAACCTAAGATTGCGGACTTAATTCCCTGAGGGTTACCAATATAGCGGAGAACATGTTAGGAACATTTAACCCCTGTGGGTTACCCAATATAGCGGAGAACATGTTAGGAATATTTAACCCCTGAGGGTTACCCAATATAGTGGAGAACATGTTAGGAACATTTCTCAGCAGACAATGTGTCAGGCAGTATTTTATTTCCTGGACATTTGAGAAATTAAATCGTTTTGAAATCATTTTACCAGCATTTCATCGTTTTCTCAGCCAAAAGCTGGATATAGTTTGCTAAAGGTAGCCGCGGTGTATGGCTCTTGCAACACTGCCCTTGAACAAGGCACTTCACCTTAGTCAGAGTAAGAATATCATGCAAATGGATCAATGAATCCAGCATTGTATAACACACCTCAGAGAGTCATCAGTGTCCACGGAGAAACGCTGGAATTTAGAGGATACCTCCCTGGCCTCCCTCATGTCAGGAACCACTACAAAGGCTTCTTTGGTAGGGAGATCCCTGTTCACCTCCTCCTCCTCCTTCTCTTGCTTCTCCTTGAGATCCTCCTCGTCCCCACTCAGCCCCTCCTCAGTGATGACACCCAGACTGGTTCCTGTGAAGACCTCATAAAGGTCCATGATGATGGGAGGAGGAGATTACTAAATAAAGGAAAAGGAAATCATTTAATGTTTTCAACATTTCCATTGTCCGCTAAGGATGTGATCGCAATGTAAGTGGGCATTGTAAATAATGTCAAACAAAACTTTTAATCTGGAATCATTTGATGAAAAATATGTATGATTTATGTGGAAGTGTGTGGGAATACTGGAATACTGGGACTGAACCAGAAATAACCATATGAAGTGGTGATAAGGCTACTGTAACTTCCTGGTACTCTGTCAAAACATTGATCAGGAATGCCGTACACACAAACCAAACACACAATTCAGCATGTCGAATATTTTCTATTATGAAATAGTCATTCTTATTGTACGGTTATGACTCAAATATCAAGAACAACTTACCTAGGTGATCAATTATTTTGTAAATTCCGCCGTCGATTCAGGACGAGTATTGACGGTGTTTTTTATAGTCAAGCTGGCTAACCTAACAGGCAAACACAGCTTGTGACAAATATAGCAGAACCCCAAATGCATTGAAGAAGGATCAAGTGTCAGCATGTATCGTCCCCACAGAGCCAACATCGACAAATAAAGATGGATAATATTGTATACATTTAAAGTAAATGTAATTGTGAATGTGATTATGTTTCACTTTGACGGGACGCTTTGTAGTCGTTCCCGTATGTTATTATAAAGACTGATCGAATCAATGGCATTATGGAATTTCCCTCGAACATGTGATCGAAAGGTCAAGGTTGAATTTAAAAGAAATACTACGTCATCCTTACAAATGGCGGACGGTGTAAACAAGACAGCGGAATTTAAGTTTTGCATGTTTCCTACAAAATGAATAGTCTAGACTGTGATCGTTTGGACAGCTTAGATGGCTGGGTCGCTATCAAAAGTAACATATTCGAAGAAAACGAAACGTTCAAGCTCGGGTTTATCGTGCAGTGGAATGTGATCGAGTCCAAGTTCGCTGTCACCTGTCATAACAGAACTCTTCAGCGACAGAAGCGCAAAGACCAGCTATCTGCCTGCGACACCGAAACGAGCTGGGCCGGACTGTTCTCCGCTAACGACTTAAAAAATGTTCACCGTCAGTTTACCAGTGTCGGAGAAGTCCTTGCGCCTTATTTCCCCGACCTGTCAGACTTTGAAGGGGGAAACATTTGGGACATGATCTTTCTTATCAGCAACCGCACGTCCAACTTCAACCAAGATGATCCGGAGAGAGATTTGGATACACCTTGCCGTCAGCTGGAAAAGTACTTCAGCACTGCTATAGACATATGCGGCCGAAAGATCGTGCTGGACTCGCTGTTTCCACAGGACGAGCGAGATGTGGAGGAGTACTTTGAAAACATGCAGGAGTTCAAGAGGAAAACAATGCAGGATGAAGTCACCAGGGCCAAGGATCACATTCGTAAGGTAAGACGATGTAGATGTTAAAACCGAAGGACCTAACGGACTTTGCGATCTCACCGAGAGTGGTGTGTTTTCTCTTCGACACAGATCTAAACGATAACTAGGCCTAAGCCCTGATGGTTGCATAGTTGAATCAAGACTAGCCCATTTCCCTCCGAAAGGATACAACCTAAGCCTACACATATGTTATGTCCCTACAATAGAATAATATATGTTCGGCTGTGTTGCTTTCATCCAATAGTATTATAAGGGATTGTGTGTAAACACTAGACATTCCCTCCATACATTACCATAGCCAGCGGACCCCAGCATTTCTGGGATTACCAAATGTAAAGTAAAATGCCTTTGACCAACACAGTACCATCTCCAAATCAAGGCTTTTTGAAAAACGGAATACCTTGCAGATCAATTTCACAGTCCCTTTACTTAACATGAATAGAAACATATTATTACAAAAACATTGTGCATTGTTACAGACAAGAAACAGATATCAAAAGTCCAAAGTACACTTGCAGTAACCCTACCCCCGGTGATCTGCGCGGACGCGCTGGGGCTTGTAGACGACAGGTGGAAAACCGCTACATTAGATTGCTACGAGATGTAAGGTAAAGAGTAAACAAACAAGCCTGTTTGTCTGTTCTACTGTCCAGTGTCATTCCAGGTACTCTGCAAGATGTTGCTAACAGGCAAGCAGGGGGATCCTTTGTCATGTCTTTAAAAACCCAAACTGCCACAGATGTTTGTTGCTCACAGGATTAAAATTAATTAATCAAACATCTAATCTAAGCAGAGGGAAAAATGACTGTCCCTCTTCCAATTCTGTGGCTGTACCACCAATACGAGTGTCACTTTATTCCACATGGAAGGTTGTTTAATGCTACAAGGATGTTCCAACGCGTCTCATTACTGTCCTAACTCTATGCCCGTGGCGCTGTAATCCTGTGGGTGTGCTCTGACAGGGAATGGATTAGTTTGGAAGGAGAGGGAGAGAGCAAGGGGGAGGAGACAGGATGGGTGGGAGGGAGAATGATAAGGGCTGTGTGGGAGAAGTGTGTGGGCTCCCAATCCCCACTTTGCCTCCAATTGGGTCTGGTAGGGAGGTGACTCAGACACTGGGAGAGAAAATCCAAAGAGATGAAAGAAGTGTTGTTCGTGAGACTAAGAGGGATGGAGACAGAGAGAGAGACACAGAGAGAGAGACAGGCAGGGGCTTTTGCAAAAGCCCTTTGTGACAACTGCTGATGTAAAAAGGGCTTTATAAATAAATCTGATAGATTGATTGTCAGAGACGCAGACAGATACAGAGAGAGACACAGACAGATACAGAGAGAGACAGACAGATACAGAGAGAGAGACAGACAGATACAGAGAGAGACACAGACAGATACAGAGAGAGACACAGACAGATACAGAGAGAGACACAGACAGATACAGAGAGAGACAGACAGATACAGAGAGAGACACAGACAGATACAGAGAGAGACACAGACAGATACAGAGAGAGACAGACAGATACAGAGAGAGACACAGACAGATACAGAGAGAGACACAGACAGATACAGAGAGAGAGACAGACAGATACAGAGAGAGAGACAGACAGATACAGAGAGAGTAAGAGGTGCTTCTGCAGTCCCAGTGAATCATATTCAAAGTTAAGATGGGGGTTTTGCCACAGTGACCAATTTGTGTGTCAGTGAAATTATAATAATTGCAATAATATGGGCCATGTCATTTGGCAGACACTTTTATTGAAAGTGACTTACAGTTCATACGTCTGGGTGGTCCTGGAATCAGTGATTGCTGTAGGCCTGTGTCAGTTCACTGACCTACTGGACTGAGTTATTACCCTAGCCCTGGGACAGGACATACAGTGTCCGGCACTAGGTCAGTGACTTTGCTTCATCTCCAGTTGGTCTCAGATCACTTCACATCGTTTTTTTCTAGTCAGTCGTTTGTATGTCATTAGATAGATTAGCCCACTGGCCTTCTTGATAAACGTATTGATTTGAAGATTTCATGCATTTAGGAGGGAGAGACTCTTATTCTCCTGCTGCAGATTTCTGATGTATTAATTCCTATAGGATTCTCAGTCGTTTGTTGTACTCACTATTATAAGATGTAGTAGTCTATACTGTAGAATACTACTATAGCAAATACTACACTACCATCTGCGAAAAAACCCTGTTGTGAACACTAAAGGAGATTTTCCGTCACTGCGGTGATATTTGTACTGTGGCTTTACTCTTCCCGTGGGCATTGATTGACAGATGGGTGTTTGGGTTGACAGGTCCTCCAGAGCCATGCTGGGGCTGACAGACTGGTTCTGCTGCTGCAGATTTATGAAGAGGAAGACCTGGCCTATCAGGACCTCGTCGCCGCGGCAACAGCATTCTATCAGTACCTGTTACAGCCTTTCAGGGACATGAGAGAACTGGCTGGCCTGTACAAGATGGAAATACTGGTATGCACACACACACACACACACACACACACAACCAGACACTCACATTTATACATAACTATTTAAATGGGGACACAAAAAGATGACTGCCCTTGGAAATTTTTTTTGCTTCATACTCGCTGATCACTTCGCTACAACCCCAATGTTCCAGTGGCCACCTTCTATCTACTTCATCTTCTTAGCCTGGCACTAAAATACTTTTTATTACTTCAAGGGTTGGCTTTGGGCCATTCCCGTGTGGAATGTATTGCCCTCACTGTGTTCTCTGCCGCCCCCTGTGCAGAAGTCTCTGGATGAGGAGGAGCTGGGTCCTAAGAGGATTGCTGAGTTGGAAAGGGAGGCGGAAGAGTGGAGGAGGAGAGGAGAGGACGCTGTCTCCTCCATACAGGACATCACCGTCAGCTACTTTATAGAAACATCAAAGGCCCTGGGAGGTAGAGAGAGTAACTTGGTCTCTGTATGTATTTATGTGTGTGTTTGTGTGTGACAGTTTTTACAGAAATGGTTATCTGGGTATTTTCCTTGGTAGGTGTGTCCTAACTTTTTACTTTAGGTATGCATCTTCTTTACGTGTCTTTAAGTATGCGTCTTCTTTGTGTCTTTAGGTAAGCGTCTTCTTCACGTGTCTTTAGGTTTGCGTCTTCTTCACGTGTCTTTAGGTTTGCGTCTTCTTCACGTGTCTTTAGATTTGCGTCTTCTGCACGTGTCTTTAGGTATGCTCCGTGTGATGGAGGAAGATAAGCGACGGTTTGGCCAGGCGTCGTGGGCGCTGGCAGCTCCCAGGCTGGAGAAGCTGCGTTTTCTGCTGGCTAAAGAGACCCTACAGCACATGAGGGCCAGTGAGATGTGCCTCCACCGCAAGAAGCAAAACGTCAAAGAGAAGGTGTGTGTGTGTGAGGACATGTTGCCATCAGGGGAGCCGGGGTTCACACTGATCAGTGTGTATCAAACTCACCAGATGTTCAGGGGAGGTTTTAGAGGCTAGGAGGAACTGAGGAGAGGCCAGGGGAAGGTTTTAGATGCTAGGAGGAGCTTTGGAGAGGCCAGGGGGAGGTTTTAGAGGCTAAGAGGAGCTGAGGAGAAGCCATGGGAAGTTTTTAGAGGCTAGGGGGAGGTGAGGAGAGGCCAGGGGGAGGTAAGGAGAGGCCAGGATAAGGTAAGGAGAGGGCAGGGGGAGGTGAGGAGAGGTCAGGATGAGGAGAGAAGAGGCCAGGGAGACCTGCTGTAGCTAACTGGTCAGTAGTGCGTGAGTGTGTGCTGGTGTGTGCTTGGTATTCCTAGCTGGTCAGAACCCCCTGGTAACTTGGATATGGCTTCATCCCTCCCCTATCGTCTATATATTACCATATATTACTATATATTACTATATATTACCCTGCATGTGGAAACACACCACCCCTCCCCTATCGTCTATATATTACCCTGAATGTGGAAACACACCATCCCCTCACAGATGGGCAGATATATTACCCTGAATGTGGAAACACACCGTCCCCTCACAGATGGGCAGATATATTACCCTGAATGTGGAAACACACCATCCCCTCACAGATGGGCAGATATATTACCCTGAATGTGGAAACACACCATCCCCTCACAGATGGGCAGATATATTCCCCTCAATCTGGAATCGTGTGTCAACTGCCAACAGCAGGGTGCCTGGCTTTAGCTTATTAATCATCTTGGTACATTTGAGAAACATGAAAATGTGAGGTCTCCCACTGTATCACAGACAGGTGGAAGACCTTTTTGCAGCGGGATGTGAGCCCACATTCCAGTCATCTTAACGAGGTGCACCTGGTCTTTATGTGTTCATCAGGTCCCTCTGTTTCACCCAATCCTCTTGAAGAGGTGATCCAGTGTTGGTAGCATTAGCAGAGTCAATTCCAAGACTACTTTCTATGCGTGTTGCCCAGGAGGGCCTCTAGCTTTTAGGGTGTTGGTTTCTTGTTGGAGGCTTTTGCGGGTTCCTAAGCGTGGTCTCTTGGATCGGAGAACCACTTGCTGTTCCCTTGAGTCCTGAATCATTCTGACGAGAGAGTGAGTTATTTAGAAGTTACACTTTGTACTATGTCACGTTGTAACCACAGTGCCGTTTATTCTGACCCAGATGGGAGGTTTGTTTAGAAGTTACACTTTGTACTATGTCACGTTGTAACTACAGTGCTGTTTATTCTGACCCAGATGGGAGGTTTGTCTGGACTGGGCCTGGCGGAGACAGTGGATAACTTGGAGCTTCAGTACTACGAGGCTCAGCTAGAACTCTACGATGTCAAGTTTGAGATACTGAAAAATGAAGAGCTCCTACTGGTCACTCAGATCGACACCCTGCGACGCCAGATTAAAGGTAGGATACTGACACACACACGCGCATAAATGCACGGACACACACACGCATAAATACACAGACACACAAACACACACACACACACACATAAATACACGGACACACACACATACTCAGAAACAAACTCAAGCAAATATATAGTTTTATATGTACATATGTAGTAATGCAACGCATGTTAAAACAAATATATCTATGTAAAAATGTGTATATTATTATTATTATTATATTAGTATAACCAGAACCTGTCCGATAGATGACGTGTTAAAAACCCCACCAAGTTCTCCAAGTGCACAGCTATTCTACTGTGTTATTTAAAATAATGCCACAAAAGCATGTTTTGTAGAAATATGCATGGAAATGCTGTGATTGCTCTTAGGAAATAGACTGTGTGTGTGTGTGTGTGTGTATGTAGTTATGCTTGTGTGTGTATGTGATCCTTGGCGGGGCTCGACTTTAGATGTATATTTAAAACATGAAAGAGAAAGACAGCTAGCCCCAAACACTAGACTAGGAGGTGGAGGAGAGGGGGAGGTGGAGAGAGAGGGGGAGGTGGAGAGAGAGAGGCAGGTGTAGAGAGAGGCAAGTGGAGAGGTAGAAAGAGGGAGGGAGGTGGTGGGGTGGATGTAGGGAGGAGGGTGGAGAGGTATTTTATCAGAGCTTAAGAAGGAGGTGGTGTACTATGATGTGTGTGTGTTTCAGAGCTTAAGGAGGAGGTGGTGTACTATGATGTGTGTGAAGACCCAGAGGACCTTCAGAGTTTATTACAAACAGCTGTGATGATAGGCCACGCCCACACACCTGTCAATCAACTGCAGCAACGCCTACAGCAGCTGGAGAGTAAGAGGGGGAATATCTGTGCCCGTCGTGCATACCTCCGCAACAAAAAGGTGTGTGTCTGTGTATGTCTGTCTGTGTGAGTGTGTCTGTTGTCTGGGTCTGGGTGTGTGTACACTCTATTCATGTATGTAAGTACTTGGAAACGGACCCAGGTTATGTTGTTCTTGGATTGTGCTGTTAAAGTGCTGACTGTCAGCACTGTATTTTTATCCACATGGGATAAACTAAAACTTATCTCAAAATTTGGAGATAACCACACGTTTTGTACATAGCCCCTCCCTTTTAAGGGTACTAAATGTATTAGGGCAATTGGTTTAACTGCAATCATTTATTTGCCAGGTCTTTTTGTGTATCATTAGCGCACGCACAAGGGAGCGGTCAATGTCTTTGGTCTTGGCTTTGCATTTGGAGTCGGTTGCTGGTATCTGACAACACGAGGACCAAAAACATTTCAATAGAAGTCAAGCTGACCATCATAAAGCAGATGAATTAGAATAAATCGTTCAGAGAAATCGTTCAAGAATTACCTGTATGATACCTTAGATGAGGAAGAAGCAACACACACTGGCTAGATCAGCATTGCTAAATGACTTGGTAGAGTCAAGGTGTTTACAGTGGATGACCAAAGAATTCTCACCATAATGAAGAAAATACCAACAAAGCACCGTATGACAGGTCAGTAACACGTCCCAGGGGGAAGTAGTGGATGTGTTGCCCAATTACTTCCAAAGATGACTTTACCAGCCAGACTACAGAGGCTATACTGCCGGGTGCCAAAACACTACTTAGCCTGAAAACAGAAAGGCCTGAAAAATGAAGACAACAGTTCTGGAGAGTTCTGGAAGATATCATCAACGGGTGCTTGTCATCGGGGACATGTCTGCCCCGGGGGACTGGCTCACCTGATGATGGTAGCAGCAGATGAATCCTGAAGTCTACAGAAGTCTTGTCAGCTCAGATTCATCTAAACACCTCCAGATTATGCAGCCAGACAATGAGCCTAAACACGCTTCTGAGCAACCAAGGAGTTTTTTCCGGTCCAAAGAGTGGAATGTTCTTGAATGGCCGAGTCAGTCACCCACCTAAATCCAATTGAACATGAGTGTTACTAGCCGAAGACAAGACTAGAGGCAGAAAGGCCCAGGAAACAAGCGGGAGGTGAAGATGACTGCAGAGGCCTGGCAGAGGATCTCCTGGGATGTCGGCAAAGACTTCAGGCAATAATCTAAGTTCTCAATATGTCAACCTTATTCAAGATTACCTTCATTTGTTCAGTTATTTCTTGGTTTCCTAAAACAGGTGGGGTGGTCTTTTGGAAATAAAGGCCTGTAATTCTTCCCCAGTTCATAGATGTAAATACCCTTAAATTGAAGCTGGCAGTCGGCACCTTAACCTCTTAGTCATTGTTTTATTTTTAGGCCACTGTGCTAAAGTACAGAGTTAAAACGACAAACAATTTGTCACTGTCCAAATATAATTGGACTCCACTGTGCGTGTGTGTGCATGTGCGTGTGTGCGCGTGTGTGTGTGTGTGTGCGTGCGTGTGTGTGTGCCTGTGTGCATCTGACAAGCCAGTGGACATGTATAGATAATGCTGGCTCTCTTCCGGTCCCCCAGGATCAGTGCGTTGAGGTTAATGATCAGAAGCGCCGTGTGGCCCAGCAGAGCTCCGCCCACTTTACCCAGCACCACGGAGTGGCCCTGGTGGGTTGCCATGACTACACACACACTGTCATACGCACTACCAGAACATGTGGCGGGTGCCTACACACTCACACACACACAGACGCCTAAATGATCACTTCCATTAGGATCATGTCATTGTAATTGTAATCATGTAAGAGTTTCCATAGTAACGTGTGCTAAACCACACACAGTGATGCCCACATTGTTAAACTCCATCCACACCTCTACTTCCTGTCTGTTAGCCACTGTTAAGCACCATCCACACCTCTACTTCCTATTTCCCACCGTCACGAGCTCTGTCTCCTTCTGTCTCCCTCTGTCTCCTTCTGTCTCCCTCTGTCTCCTTCTGTCTCCCTCTGTCTCCCACCGTCCCGAGCTCTGTCTCCCTCTGTCTGCCTCTGTCTCCCTCTGTCTCCCACCGTCCCGAGCTCTGTCTCCCTCTGTCTGCCTCTGTCTGCCTCTGTCTGCCTCTGTCTCCCACCGTCCCGAGCTCTGTCTTCCTCTGTCTCCCTCTGTCTCCCACCGTCCCGAGCTCTGTCTCCCTCTGTCTCCCTCTGGCTGCCTCTGTCTCCCCTGTCTCCCTCTGTCTCCCACCGTCCCGAGCTCTGTCTCCCTCTGTCTCCCTCGTTCTCCTCTTTCCTTCTGGCTGGTACTATATGCTCACATGTATCGTTCTGGGGGAAATCTCAACTAGTTCTTCTGTCTGTGTGTGTGCAGAAGAGGGAGAAGAGGAGAGAGGAGGAGCAGAGGAGGGGGGACTGGGTGGACCAGGAGAGACAGAGAACTCTTAGCAGACTGCGCTCCTTCAGAGAGGTAATCAACCCGCCAATTAATTGATCAATAGAACCCTGCAAGACATCTGTCAGACCAAGTCCGGACCGGCTCCCTCTTATACTCCCCTTTTGTTTTCCGTAGAAGCGACAGGGAAGTTATTTTCTGAAAACTCCTCGTTCCAAGATGTCCATCACGGAGCCGCCGTGTTCTGACCAGCCTCTGTCGATCATCTGCACTGACCACGCCCCCTCACCAAATGGCTCCGCCCGCGGGAAGACCCCCAGGAAACAGTCGAAACCCAAACCAAAAGACATCCCCGTCCAAATCTTTGCTCCTCCTCTTCCTCCATCACACCCGACTGTGGCTGAATCCCCACAGGTCTCTTCACCTCCCCCGCCACCACCTCCCCCGCCCCTTCCTCCACCTCCTCCACCTCCCCCTCTTCCAGCTCTCACCCCCTCACCCAGAGAGACAGAGGCAGCTGACTCCCCCATGCCTCTTACTGAGAAAGTGTCAGCTTCCTTCCCCGACAGACACACCCTGAAACAGAACATAGGTGAGCGTCGTATTGAGTTTGTACTCCACAGAACCGTGTGACGGCTTCCCAGGAAGCCTGTGCCTTCTTCCTCCTTCATATCCTTGTCTCTTTGTTTTCTCCTCACCCGCCCTCTCCGTCCTCCCCCTGTTGTCTCCCTCCGCCCTGCCTCAGGATCCATGGATGAGGTGCTGGCTTCGCTACAGCGTGGTCGGATCCAGCTGCGTCGGGTCCAGCCCCCCGGCCCTCCTGGCTCCGGCATGGCGCCCTCTGGTGGCGACCTCAGGAACAACATCATGTCCGCGATCCGACTGGGGGTCAAACTACGCAAGGTCAGCGACGGGAGTAGTGTTGACTGTTAAGGTTCTCAGTGTGTTTTTTATGGGCGTAGTATAACCGTCAACACCAACAACCCTTGCTCGAGTGTAACTTTCTTAGTGGTCCAGAGAATCAGCCATTTCAAAATGGTTCTTAAGTGGGTGGTTCTGTATCCACCACACTCCACCGCGTGACGGAGATGGCAGCCCCTCTGAACCGATGACACTCGCTGACTGGACCACCCACGGCGAGATTTCCTTTCGCCTGTTTGATTTCGTGCTCTTCGCCTCCCCCTGCAGGTGGTTCCGAACAAGCCCCTCCCTCAGGACAGCCGTGACACAGACCTGCAGAAAAGCATCAAGGCCGCGATGCAGAGGATGAAGAAGGTGTCGTCCGACTCGGACGATGACAACGACGATGAGGAGGAGAGCGGAGGGGACCGCACGCCCTCTGCCGAGTGGGACAGCTGAGAGGACGGACGCCCCCGAGCTACCACACACTCGCTGCCACACACTCGTTCTGACCAAGCACGCATTCAAACCAACCGACTCTTACGGACCAGAGTATGTGAGCGGGGTTGAGCGGTCGGAAAAGGTCCGCGCCGTTTTGTCTCCCATCGCACTGCCAGGAAACCGAACGCTTCAAATTCCCACAATTCATTTATTTGCTTGAGTCAGATTTTAAATATAACGACTTTTTTTTTTACCACGTACGTTCGTTTTTCGAAACGCATAACGACAACGTACAATTTGAGTGAGGCACGGCTAAACGGACACCTTAGAAGCACTAGCCTGTAAAATATATACTAGCCTGTAAAGAAAAAGTTAAGAATATGGACACCCTGAGCTGCTAGGACAATTTGAACAACATTTTGGTGGTGTAAAATAAAGTACTAAATGTACTTTGGAATTAA
The DNA here is from genome assembly GCA_016801125.1 of Novumbra hubbsi. Taxonomy (NCBI): domain Eukaryota; kingdom Metazoa; phylum Chordata; class Actinopteri; order Esociformes; family Umbridae; genus Novumbra; species Novumbra hubbsi. The sequence continues at coordinate 8,034 of JACXGK010004250.1, read as the reverse complement.
ATAAAACATTTGCCCAACACAAAAAATGGGCTATAATGATTGTCACAGTGCTGCACATTGTGTAGACCTTGTGTTCTTCTACCACGACTTTGGTCCATGTGCTCTTCCTGACCAAGACAGAGGGGAGAATCGCTCCTAGGTTCCCCAATGATCTCCGCATGCCGTATCATCAGTGAGGTCGATTCTCTACCAGGGTCAACCACTTCATTTTCTTTTCCTAGATTTTGCGGCCCTTTTCTATCGCCACACTGCCGAGGCAGGACGCGCAGAATGTTTTTCGTCTCCTAGGTTCGTTGCTGCTGATCGGATGTTCTATACAAATACAAATGAATGCGTTGTAGCCCAACGGTAGACTACTGGGCGATACTGAGCGACAGCATTCTAGTCAGATGCCACGCCCTATCTGCTCCAGCCCCCTCCGATACCCGCCCCCTTCGCTCGCATACTCCGCTACAGAAAATTGGAGCACTGTTAAGTATCTGGAACCTGGAACTGTGGGTCAGCAAATAGGAGGGAGAGTGAATGACAGAGAGAGAGATAGCAAACGAGAGATTGTGTAAGACAATGAGTGGGAGACTGACAGATATGTTGTAATACATTACATCCTGTAAATCTTTATCTTCCACCACACTGTAAGGGTATACCTAACCTGTACTTCCTTAATGTTTTGGATGTCCGTCTTGTGTTAATCGGAAACATTGTAACTGGTAGCAGCCTCGAATAGCAAACTGTATTGACAAACTATAGGAGTTGAAATCTTTATTTAATTTAGTTTTCTGATTTGTTATTTTATATACGGACAAAAAATGTGCCTGTCTGCCAACTCAGAGACACATGACATGGATGTGAAATTGGTAAAACCTCTGCCCTGTTTTGGTTTAAACCCAGTTATTTAAATCCAATTGATTTGTTGAAGAAAACAACATGTACATGTCTCATGAGGATCAGCAGTTCCACCCGTTGTGGAACCCGTGAATTCACCATTCAGGCTGTGACGAAATAGGCAGGGACTGCACTATGTTATTGTTTTGAACTGCGGATCACCCCTTTATGTATGCCCTGGCTGGTTATAAATAATAGAGCTATACCCAAGGATTAGACCCCTCGACGCCATAGGTACAGATCTGGGATCAGCCAATCCTCTTCGGTCCTATCTCTAGCCAGTTGGATGGGGGGGGGTGCCAAACTGACCCAGAGGGGGACAGCATCGTCACGCCTACAGATCACGCCGTCCGCAGGCTTTGAGGTCATGATGTACTGCTACCGGACGTGTGATGGAGATACTCTGCAGCGGTTCCAGGCCACCTGCAATGCAGCCACGTTTTGCAAATCAACCAGTGACCGGTTACGTGAGAGTCGTTGTGCGACTGCAGTGTCGGCAGGCTGGAACGTGGCCGGCGATGTTGCGTGAAGGAGCCTCGCGGTGCACCGGTCCGATATCTTCTGCCGGTTGTCATGTGTCTGTGAACCGTTGCCACGGAGCTATGCTTAAGTGCCTTGGGGACTGTAATTCATTATGGTTCATTTACGAATAAACTGCTGTTGAACAACAACCGCTCTGTCGTGTATTGACCACAGCGCTGAACATCGCAGCCGGGATCGTGTGATGACCGTCATGGCGTTACATCCTGATGACCCCCAGGTGTCCCCCGGGTGACGCCCCGCCCCGAGAGGAAGTCACCCCAGGTGTCGGTTAGACAGAGAGCCGAGCGAGCCGGCGTCGATGAGAAATCCCGGCAGCAGTCGTTACTATAGCAACAGCATGTCTAACTGGTGGCGAGCCCAGAGTGTCATCTCCACACACACACACAATTATGTTTTACCAACTCACCCACTTACCACCCATCACACAATAAGCAGAAAGATGGAGAGAGAAAGATGGAGAGAAAACTTAATGGTGGGAGAGAAGAGTGGCAGACCCTGGAAAATAGAGATAGAGAGAGAAAGAAAGAGGTGTAGAGAAGTGTAATGAACAGAGGGGGGGGGGGGGGGGGGTGTGAGAGTTTAGTTTGAGGTCAGGGGTGAGAATGTGATTGGTAATGATCTGTTCAGTACAGTCTACATTCATCATCTGATAAAGTCGCTTCACGGTTTCCTTCATCCAATTATTGACTTCAGTAACGGAGGAAAACCTTACTGTACCATTACCGATTCACTTCAGTGTGAAAATATTTCCATGTTAATTCTGAGCTAATTGTGAGTGTGTTTGGTTTAATAGAGTGAGGACTGTGTATCATGTCCACACAGACATTTTACAGCGAGAGTTAAATCAATACATAGCGTAGGATCACGTTGCCTAGGCAACCTCTGATTCGACCATTGTAGCCGTTTCCACAGCGAGATGTGTTAGGAAGCTGGTACCGCGTCGCTCCAACGACATCGAGATGTGTTGGGAAGCTGGACCGCGTCGCTCCAATGACATCGCATCTCGTCACGCGGCATTCCCGTTACCTCAGCAACGTCCGGTGGTTTGCGCTCCAACCTGCAAGCCCCTTTGTAGGGTCCCTACCACCATACTCCTCCATCCGTAGTGCCCTTACAGTTCCACCCGTCACATTCAGGTGAAGTTACTTTCAACCCCCCCCCCCCCCCC
>JACXGK010004249.1:15777-36852 GCA_016801125.1 Novumbra hubbsi | reverse complement strand
GCCACCGTCGCTGCCGCCCCCTGCGGAGCCACCGCCGCTGCCGCCCCCTGCGGAGCCACCGTCGCTGCCGCCCCCTCCGGAGCCCCCGCCGGAGCCGCCGCCGCCCCCTGCGGAACCACCGCCGTTGCCCGCCCTCCCCCCCTTGTTTGACTCTTGCGGCCTGGAGGCCGCGCTTTGGGGTGGGGCTCTGTCATGCCCTGGCTGCGAGCCCCTGGCCATTTCAGGGCAGGACTAAAAGTGAGGCGTCTAGCCCTCTTTATGCCGCTGTGGGCTCCCCAGTCAGAGCAGCTGCATTCAGTTGACTCTGATTGGAGAGCCTACTTAGGTTGTTTGTCACCACACCCAGTGTGGTTTATTGTTTGTGCTTGTCTCAACAGCTCACGGTTTGTCTCTGTTTAATTCTGTTTCAAGCAAATGCTTTACATGTTTTCTGTATATCGTTTTTATGTTAGTTAGTCCTTTCATTTTACGTTTACAGTCCGTGTAGAGTTTGTTTGTTTGTTTTGGGATTAAATACACCTTTTGTTTGGAAATGTGTCTGCGTATGGTTCCGCCTCACTACAACACCGTGACAATAACACTGACATACCCTGGTTCACAGCTAAATTCAAACAGCTAAGGATGGAAAAACAGGAGGTGTTCTAGAGTGGGGATAAGGACAGATTTAAAGAGTCAAAATACAGTTTTCGCAAGGTCCTTAAACAGGCTAAGCAACTGTACTCTGAGAGATTACAACAACAATGCTCAGCCAATGACTGTGCTTCTAAAGATTCTACAAGCTTGAAGTTCCCATTTCCATTAACAACTCTCACCTGGCCAACAACCTGAACATGTACATTCTACTGTTGTTTGAAAGACAATGGGACAGTCCTGACACCATCCCCCAGCTCCAGCCCACCTCAGCAGGTGTAGGAGGCAGGTCTATAGACAATGCAATTAACATGGCCCTTCACTTCATCCTCCAGCCAGCACCTTGAATCCTCAGGAACCTTTGCCAGTGTCCTGTTGGTGGACTTCAGCTTGGCTTTTAATACATTAATTCCAGCTATGATGCAGGACAAGCTCTCACAGCTGCAGGTGGATCACTGACTACCTGTCTGACAGGAGGCAGCGCGTGAAGCTGGGGAAACATGTCTCCGATCCCTGGTCCATCAGCACTGGATCCCCATTAAGCCTGTGTTCTTACCCCTCTGCTCTTCTCCCTGTGCACCAACTGCTGCACCTCAAGTCAACAATCCATTAAGTTCCTGCGGATGACACCACCCTTGTTGGGCTCATCTCTCGTGGGGATGAGACCGCTTACAGGTGGGAGACTGACCACCTGGTGAACTGGTGCAGACAGAACAATCTGTTTGCACCAATTTAGTAACCATAGCATTATAGAAGTAACATTTTAATTATCACTAAGCAGTCAATATACTCATATATACAACCTCCGAAGTTCTTGCATCTTTTTGAGTCGGGAAGCAAAGTATTTGATGGTGAAGACAGTAGCTGAAGACATTGATGGTGCAGTTCTACACAGCCATCATTGAGTCCATCCTCACCTCCTCCATCACCATCTGGTACGCTGCTGCCACTACCACGGACTAGAGCAGACTGCAGCTTATCATTTGATCTGCTGAGCAGGTGATTGGCTGCGATCTGCCATCCCTAAGGACCTGTACACCACCAGGACTGTGAGGCGCGATGGAAAGACCCATCCCACCCTGGACACAATTGGTTTCAGCCACTCCCAGCTGGCAGGAGGCTACAGTCAATAAGGACCAACACCTCACACCACAAGAACAGTTTCTTCCCATTGGCAGCTGGACTCATCAACAAGGCCAGAAGACCCCCACTGCCCCATAACTTAATTCTACTTAATGCATTGCATTAATGCACTTCTCTGGACTTCCATCTTGCACATTATGCTACTTATACTGTAAATGTTTGCACATTCTATATTTGGGTAATTTTTATTTTTACCTAATACCACCTACTGTGCTTTCTGTCATGCTCCATAGAACTTGTAAGGTAGATGTAGGTTGAGTGGAATCCATAAGCGGGTCTTTATTAACACTACAAGCACCGAGCCATTGTTACCCCGCTAAAGCGCTGTTTGGGCAAAATTTACCCATGAGTCTACAGACAGGGACGTATTTACTGACACGTAATGGTTGCTAGATGGCGCATCTTGTACAGATCTAAAGTCAAGGCCGAAACTTTTGGGTGTCTGTTTTATCTTGTGTCAAAGTGTTTTGAATTTCACAATAAATCGACCTGCTCACAAAACCCAAATATCACTAAATAAAAGTGACATTTAAAAGAACAAAGTAAGAACATAATTCTAACCCTCTTTCATATATATTGTAAATTAGGTAAATACCAAACATTCCGAAATGTTTATATCAATAACTATCCGGTGGCGCAGTGGTTAGTGTACTGATTATAAGCCCAGGGTTCATGGTTTGATTCCTCCTGTCTGCAACAACTTACAATTTGCTTTTATGCTTCCGCAATTTTCCAATTGTCCCCAGTTTTTGGAGTAAACCAAATTGCTGCTTGCAGCTATATGTATTATTATTATGTTGTACACTAAAAAGTGGTGGAGAAAATAACGCATTATAAAATCAATTACATAATAGCTTAAACTTCATTTTCAATCATCTCCCTACTACACAATAGGCAGGACAAGGAGGAGCTATTAAAATAACAAAGTTTGAAACATTCATGTAAAATCACCTGATATGAAAATGAGCAATCAAATGGGTGTGTGTAATTTGTGGATACTCTAGGTTAGTCTTAGGAAATTGTATTGTGCTCAGGGTTTCTTAGTTTTTTTGCTTGAGCTAGTAAAGAATGCACGCATCCCCCACCTAAAGATCACATTGCGAATCAATAGATTTGGTCTCAAGTCAAATCGCTAACATGTCTGGCGGAGCTCACAAGCTTGGTTCCCTGAACATTGAACACTGACTTTACATCTCCTTTTCGCAAACGCATCATAATATTGTCCGCTAACCGCTGACCAGCCGACCTACTTCCATCTTTCCATAAATAGGGTTGTGCGTTCAATATATTTTGTTTGCGGCTACCCAGATTTTAATGCCAAATGTGTCCAGTTTATTGGCCATATATTGTGTAACCCAACACTACGCCTTGATGGGGAAAAGTTGTTAATTTACAATTTTGTACTCACTGCACTGTAAACAAACCTAAAAACAGGGAACAACAGTTGCTAAGAATACAAAGCATAATATAACATATTTGGCAACTGAACTGACAATGTCAAGGAGCTTGTCTCGCGAATCAATAGATTTGGTCAAGTCAAGTCGCTAACACATCTGGCAGAGCTCACAAGAACATTGAACGCTGACTTTACATCTCCTTTTCGCAGTCGCATAACAATATTGGCCGCTACTTTCATTTCTCCGTAAATTGCATGTATTTTGTTGGCGGCTATTCAGAATTGAATGACAAATGTGTCCGGTTTATTGGCCATGTATTGTGTAAAGCGACACTGCGCCTTGTTCATCTACTACAGTTATGTTCTCACTGCACTGTTTTTGACAAACGTATCGAATACCTCCGATATCATCACAAATGTATCATTCACAAGACCGGCAGTCCTTGTGGTCCTGTCATCAAAGCGCAGATATGTCAGAATTTTTTATTTTCATTTCGGTCGACCAATAATCATAGAGTTTCATGCTTTTACCGCCAGTAGCACCTCTCAAATAAATAAGATCCACGAATGCTTTTAGTTCGGCATCTGTCAATTTTAACTTTCCTGCATAATTTCGCTAAGCTCCCGCGTCCGTGTATTTTTGAATGTTTGCAATGATATCGGAGGTATTCGATAAGTTTGTGAAAAACAGTGCAGTGAGAACCTAACTGTATAAGAGGAACAACTGTTCCCTCGCGGTGTCGCTTTACACAATACATGTACAATAAACTGGATACATTTGGCATTAAATGCGCACAACCCTGTTTATGGAAAGATGAAAGTAGGCCGGCTGGTGGGTGCATTATTTACTAGCTCAAACAAAGAAACCCTGAGCACAATGCAATGGCCAAGACTAACCTATAAGAGTATCCACTAATTACACACACCCATTAGATTGCACATTTTCATATCAGGTGATTTTACATGAATGTTTCAAACTTAATTTTAATAGCTCCTCTTGTCCAGCGTATTGTGTAGTAGGGAGATGATTTAAAATGAAGGTTAGGCTATGAAGTACAACGCATTCTATATGTTGTATTATGCATTGTTTTCTCTGCCACGTTTGTTCCCTGTTTTTTAAGTTTGTTTTTCAATTGTTGGAACATGTTCTTACTTTGTTCTTTTAAATGTCCCTTGTTTTATTTAGTGATAATTGGGTTTTGTGAGCAGGTCGATTTATTTTGAAATTGAAAACATAACACAGACATTGGCCATAGATTGACAGTAAGACAATCTCCTTGACATCGCCAGTTCAGTTGCCAAAGTCATTTTTTATTTATATTTTCTTCCTTGCTATTTGTATTATTCCACCAATATTCCCCACTGCAATGTTGAGCGTGATAGTAGAAACCGGGTATAAATCCAAGCCAGAACGGCGTCTTTACAAATTGTAGTTACTGCAATCGTTACAACCTTATCTCGAAAACAGAGCAACACTGAATCAAAACACTTTGACACAAGATAAAACAGACACCCAAAAGTTTCGGCCTTGTCTTTGGATTCGTACAAGAAGCGCCATCTAGCGACCATTACGTGTCAGTAAATACGTCCCTGTCTGTACACTCATGGGCAAATTCTGCCCCGACGGCGCATTAGGGGGGTAACAATGGCTTGGCAGTTCTAGTGTTAATGCCATATACTACAGGCAAAATAAATGATTTTTGTTCAGTTTGTAAATGTTTACATTTTGCTTCAATTTTACTTGTAAACTTTTATAACATGCACACATGTATTACTAATAACAAATGTAAATACTTTTTATACAACATTTGCCAAGTAAACAAAGCCTTAAATTAGAATCAGAATCAGCTTTATTACCAAGTAGGTTAACCATACAAGGAATTTGCTTTAGTGCTGTAACCTTTGATCAGGCACCAGTCCACCAGAGGTTGCCATCACCTGAATGTTAAACTCTGTTACTTCCTGCCACATCATTTCCTGTCACTCTGTATTCAAGCCATGTGCTATCACTGCCTTTGTTGTAAAGTTTTGCCAGTTCTCTGCCTTAATAAGCGTTCTACCATTCTCTTTTGATGATTACTGTTATGACCATTGCTTTGCTTTTCGACTCACGCTGTTGGGTTGCTGTTTTGGGGATTTGTCTGCATTGGATTGTTTTACCTGTGCTTGGACCAAGGCCTGTGACCTGACTATGATTTGTGAGTATTGTTTGGATTTTATGCTCAGATGCTTTAACACTAGAAGCGCCAGAGTGGGCAAATTTTACCCAGTAAAGGGGGAAAAAATTTGATCTTTGCTCTCGATCAAATTCCAGGACCCTGCTTTTTTTACTTTTCCTAAATATGTGTTTTATCACCCAGTATTTTTAAATTGTCAAAATGATGATGATGATGTAAGGCTATTTTATTCCTGTTCAATGTTAAATTGCGCGTTCATTTTTATTCCTGCATTCCATGGTTGCAATTTTCTTTTCTGTCAGCAGATGTCGCAAGGGTTCCCGTATACGAGTATTCTGTCATTTAGAAAAAAATTATCTTTAAAATGAATACATTTATAGATCAGTGGTTTTCAATTAAAATGTAGAAAGGTCCAGTTCGACCAAATTACTTAAAGCAAAAGTCCGGAACGTCTTATTTGTGTTATGATTCAGTGCCATACATATTGAAGTAGTCTAGTAGTTGTATGTATGTAGAAAGCAACGGTTTATTTTATTTGACTCAAGTAAAATAAAGTGTACCATTCAATAATAATAATAATAATACATATAGCTGCAAGCAGCAATTTGGGTTACTCCACAACATTGGGGACAATTCAAAAATGTACAGACATGTGTACCGCACGCATACGCAAAATGCGGAAGCGTAAAAGCTGCAGCAGACAGAGGGAGTTGAACCATGAACCCTAAGTTTACATTCGGTACACTCTGCTTTTACCGCCAGTAACAAATAAATAAGACCTAGGAATGCTTTTAGTTTGGCATCTGTCAATTTGAACTTTTCTGCATTTTTTCGCTCAGCTCCCTCTTCCATGCATTTTCGAATGTTTGTCCAGATGTCTGAGCCACTCAAACACTCTAGACTGCTCAGTGGACCTTTAATATTTTAATTTTTCATATTATTAGGGTTAATCCGTCATGTATATTTTTAATTAGGAAAATACCAAACATTCCAAAATAGTCAAATCTGGTTGTGCAGTGGTTAGAGTGTACCAATTGTAAACCCAGGGTCTTCATGGTTCAACTCCTCTTGTCTGCTGCATCTTAAAATTTGCTTTTACGCTTCCGCATTTTGCGTGTCTGTCAATTGCATGTCTGTCAATTTTCCAATTGTCCCCAATTTTTTGGAGTAACCAAAATTGCTGCTTGCAGCTATATGTATGGATTATTATTAAATTGTACACTTTATTTGATTTGAGAGTCAAAAAAAATAAACAGTAGTTTTCTACATCCATACATTTACTACTTCAATATGTATAGTACTGAATCACAACACAAATAAGACATGATGTTCCAGGCCTTTTCTTGAAGTAATTTGGTCTAGCTGGACCTTTATACTATTTAATTGAATACCCCTGATGAATATTTATACACTATAAAGAAAAAAATATATAATTAACAGAAGACTCGTATACGGGAGCACTTGCAAATCTGATGATAGAATAGAGAATTGCAGCCTTGGAATACAGGAGTAAAAATGGGCGAACGCGTCAAACATTTTAGAACAGGAGTGAAATAGCCTTAAATGAGCTTTTCTCTGCGATTTAAAAATGTTATACTGGGTGATAAAACACACATATCTAGGAAAAGTAGTGTTAATGCACATTTTGACCATATTTGGTCCTGCTGACATCAAAACTGCTCTATCACCAACAATGACAGATGCCTTCCGGACTCCACTGTGGGTGACTGTCAGGCTATTTAGGAACACAACACAGAGTACGCAAACACATACATCCCCCATGTGTTCTGTCCATCAAAGGAGATATATTTTGGGACCCTGCCAAAGTATAAAAGTTGGTGTAATTGGAGGAGGCAAAAGAAGCCTGAGAGAATCAAGAATGAGAAACACAGATAACATCTAGAGAAGACATGTACTATGTATTTTGTGAATAAACAACAACAAACGCTTCTTCCCCTGACTTGGGTCCATTATTATTCTGCAAACCTGTCAGAAGCTAACACTTTAGTCGGTTTCAATACCATTCATTCTTATGTTAAACTAATGAGTGGGAAATGTCTAGCATTTTGAAAGGAATACGACCAGGGGTAGGCAGAGATATGGTCCCAATTGCAGAGTAGGCTGCTTTTATTGAGATAACCACTTAGGAGTAAGCTAAAAAGATTTGTCAGGAAGATGCAGGCATGGGTTGGCACACGAGTAGTCAAGAGGCAGTGCTAGTAGTGGGTTCAGGATAACAGGCGGTGGTCGAAGGACAGGAAGAATCTATACAAAAGAGTTAGAAAAACAGGCTTGGACAACAAACTACAACTAACTACAAACAATACCGCACAAATAAAAGGTGATCAGAACTATACTATAAAGTGAAGGGGAGAAAACAAACAGGTGATCAGTATTCAGGTGATTTGGAACCTGGAGGAATGCGGTTTGTAGTGACTGGAAATGTTGGATCTGGGGACTTTGTCTGGGTGATGTAATCGGGAGCGTGAGTAGTGCTGGGATTTTTCACCTTTAATTTGTTTTATTATTTACCCAAAACAAAGTATGCTTTTGTCATGTACGTTACCACAGATGAAAAGTCTGAACAGTCAAATTGAACCTTTATGAACACCCTGATTTAATCTGAAACAATGGTTGGGGTCTTGTCCCTGGTTTAAAACACCCCGCTGCACATGAACACCCGTGGAACAGACAGAAATAAGATATGAGGTGCAAGGGAGGAGACATACAAAGGGTAACATGTGGGGTATTTATTGACCCACAAACACACAGTAAAAGTGGGGAAAGGTGATGGGCGGTACCAAAGCAAAACGAATAATCTCCTAACCAAAACAATAACTTCCCTGGCTAATCTACTAAGTACAAGGGGTGGTCCGCCCAGGTCTTATCTAGTGTATATAGACAAACTCCCATTGGAAATGTATGCCCGAGGGCCTCTTGCCTACACACTCCCAGGGTGCGGTACCTTCCCCCTTGGGAACAAACAAACAGAGGGGTTATAATTAAAACAAATAGACACCACGGTGAAAACAGTAATGACTAATAAAAAAACTCAAACAGAACAGGTACCACAATAAATCACCAACTCACTAACAAACACGCTAATCTAATCCACAAGCCCAAACAAGGGGGGAAATGAATTTGATTGATGTCACCTGTGCAGACAGAAAAGACCAAACAGAACACACACAACCTACTCTTTCCAGGGCCCTTGGAACTTATTTATTTTTCATAAATAAAAAGGCCAAATAAAAAATCTGTCATGGTCCTGTCTGTTGTATACTTTTTTATTTCTTATTAATTGATACTAAATGTTAACCAACAGTTTGAATTCTATCCTAATCCATACTTTTGAAGTTGTAAAAAATGCTCCCAGAGCAAATGCTCCCAGTAATTTAACATTAGAGTGGAGATTTCAAAACATGTGCTGCTTTTTTTCAGGGTGAGAAACAAGTCAACAATTTCCTTGCAGTGACGGCAATAATTCTGCCGTTGGAGTGTGCCTTGGTAAATTATTAAGAAGGAAATGATGGTCATGCATCTGCTGATATGAGCCAATGTCATCAAACCAACTACTTGCTGTCAAAGTCAACTGTCACGGTTGTAGTGGGGTGCAGAACCAAACGCAGACGTTCTTGAAAGTAAAGGTGATTTAATCCAATAAACAGACAGAGACAAACTAACACGAAATGTAAAGAAAAGGTGCTGTGCGTACACAACAAACAGAACTTAACTAAATACAAGAAACGTGTAGCGTATCCACTGAAACTGGAATAAAACAAAGGACAAACAATAAACCACACAGAGTGTGGTGAAAACCCTAACCTAAGTAGGCTCCCCTATCAGAGTCAACTGAATGCAGCTGCTCTGACTGGGGAGCCCACAGCGGCATGGAGAAGGCTAGAGGCCTCTCCATGGGTCATGCTCTGAAACAGCCAGGGGCCCGCAGCCAGGGCATGACATCAACATTCATGGCTAGTGGCGGTATGATACATTTTATAGATTATGCACATATATAAAACACACTAAATATCCAGCCCAAAATAAGAAAATTGAAAGAATAAACGCAAACAAATCCCACAATGCATCTTTTTAAATGACCCATTTGTTACAACAACCACAATATTCCATATGGCTTGGCATTCTTAATTTCCCAACAAGTTCTGTCTCAGAACACAATGTAATTCTCTTTCTTCTGAGCAAACAATAATGTCTGTCAATTCTCCTGGTTATTGGCAGTGTATACATAACATTCTGAGTTCCTTTTAAATCCACTCAATTAATGCCTTTTTAAACATGCCTTGGGGGTTTAAAGGGTTCACTTAAGGGGAGGCAAAAAAGTTAATGTCCCTCAGAATGAACAATCATAAGATAATTTTGTATTGAGACTTTTATTGATGTGAAATATGAACCAATTTGCCTGTTAAGTCAAACACGGCATTGACATGGTAGATGAAGTCAGACTGTTTTGGTGTGTTTTAATGTGATAAGAAAATTATTGGTTGGAGTTCTTCAGAGTCTTTGGTCAAAATACTGTTCTTTCAGTTAATTATGTTAAAACACACTTGACACATGTTAAAAAACAAGAGATCGCCCATTTCTTTGCACATAATACTACATATAATGAAAATGACAAAAGATATAAAAACAGAATCCATATGAAGATGTCTAGTTATTCCAAGTAGGAAGCATCATGTGGAATTGGATTTACCTATTAAGAGGCATGAGTTGTCTAGCTCGGCATGTGAGCCAAATTTCATTTGGAGAAAATTGACGTTAAACATTTAGACGTTTTAGAACATGTTTTCCACAAACCAAACAAGTTACATAGTACAATTTGATTTACAATTCAAAGGTTTCATGACTTAGCTACCCATAGGCTCGAGAGAACAAAATTTACAAACTTAACACAAATCTTAATTTTTGCCTGTAGTACCTAACCTTAAAGATGACCCATTCAAAAGATAGAAACAGTTTGACACCCTGCACACCAGTAAGTAGATCAACTAGAGCTGGAATGGAAATGGTTAGATGCTATCAAGACTGTGAAATGCAACATGTGGGACATTTTCCTGGCATTACGGTTCCGGAACTTAGTTGTATTTTTTATGATGTTATATGTGCTCAAGTTTAATGAAAATGTAAATATGCGGCTAACGTGTATTGCTAATGCAAGCAGGTGCAAAAGACACCCCCACCATACTGTCAAAGGTCATTATGTATTCTAGGGACATTCATGTTGGCTAATAGGTATGTCTCTATTGTAAGTAATATATTTCTCACCCATTGAAATAAACCTTTATTTGTTTTCATCAGGTGTGGCCAGGTTGATAACATTGTTTATTCATTCCCTTACGAGCAGATAAAAAAGTGCAACTAATGCAGCAAAGTCCTGTTTCCTGTTTCCCAATTCCAACAAGCAAGCAACAGTTGGTGAAGCTAGTATCAGCAGCTTAAGACCACCCACATGCGTTGATTGACATTTCCCTTGTTATCATTAAATATGGCAATAAATTGTTGAAATATGCCACTAAATTATTAAATTAATCACAATATTATTATAAAGGCCATTCTTTTCATTAATGCATCTTATGACAACAAAAAAAGGAAACATATAATGTATTATAATAAAATATTCCACCATTATTTTAAGTGGTGCATTATAAATAAATATTTTTTTGTTTATTTAAATAATTATTATATATTTTAATTATTTGATTTAGACCTCTTCCTTCGTTTTTTCCCAGATAGTTCTGTGTCGTGATCGTCTTTGAAGAGTTGGAAGCCTGCCAACTGCAGCACAGAGTCGGGTATCAATCCACACAGCCATGTCTCAATAAGACATAGAACTGAAGAAGGTGCTCTTCAGCATTGCGGCATCTACGGCTAGAAAAGACAGTCAATAGCACAAAAATCACCAAAAGTCACCAAAATAATTTGCTTCTGTGATGGCAATTGCATCGAATAGAACCCTTTAGGAAGTAAATACAGGGATGAAAATATCTTGGCACAATTAGCAGTTTAATTAATACTTGCAAAGAGAGAGGAAAGATGGTTACAAGGAAACCATGAGAAATCTCTTGGGCAGTTGGAAATACATTCAATACTTTTACAAGATTAGGTGGGGACTAGATACTGCACAGTTGTCCTATGTCAACAATACATGTTCCCTTCCTTAGTGTTTACCAAAGTAGGCTCATTGCCCCTCCTCCTTTCCCCAGGGAGCTAAAGGGGCATTACAAATTACACTTTCATGACAACTGGCCACATGTCTATAGAACAAAGAACAGATACACGGATAGTTTTAGCTGATTAACAAACGGTCAAAGGACCCAATGATCCCCGGATACAAATACGACATGCGTGTCACAAACAAAGACCAGATCCCCTCTCCCACATTCATTGCACTATCTATACATTTGACATTCATTCTACTTGTCCAAACACAAGGAACTCAATACAATTATAATGCAGTGTAATGCTACTGGTGATTTAGGGTCATTTCTAGGAATAGCTGTACAATGTTCATTAATGCGTCGACACAAATGTCTACATGTGATGCCGGTGTATTGCAAACCACAAGGGCATGTTTGTGATAAAGGAGTTAAATGTGTACGATTTCTTGATCCCTGTACATGCTGCGCAGTGGCGACAAGGGAAGAATCCATGGGCATCATCGAGGCGTTCCTTAGGGGATTTGGATGTTTCGAAAGTATCAGCACATACCACTAAGGCTACGGGCCCTGGAATGGGTAAATAATGGAGGGTTGAATAATAACTTAGAGCCCACAGTGTGCAGTATGTGCCTACGTTTGCTAATAATATTCTTAATGTGAACATTGTGAGCATACTTATTTTGGTTGCTATGGCTTTGGAGTAAAATGGCTCTTTTGATATTGGCATCTAAACACTCTAGTAAAGTCTAGTAAACTAACATTTGCCACTCAGAAAACAATTCAGGATAATAATTCCGGTATTAATAATCAAATTCAAGCATTGAATAAAAGTTAACTGTGTCAGATTTCAATGAAGAAACCATATTGTTGCAAAGTGAAATGGAAAGTGAGCACAGTGAAAAATTAGGAGCTGCCAGTATGTGCTGTCTGTGATGTTGGAGGCCTCCATATTGGTGTTGGATAGTTATAATAAATAAATATAAATAATCCAAATGTTTATTATTGCTATTACATTCCACATTGAGTTGTGTTAGGGTGTCCTATGTATTTCTGTATTTTTGCTCCCCCTATCCTTCAACATTTATGGTTCTGGCGTTGATGGGCTAGTCGGCACAGTTCCTCCATCCACACACTACCGGATTTCAACCAATCATTCGACTGGTTTTATTTAAAACCCCTTTCTTCTGTGCAGGAGGAGCAAATTTTTCCCTTGTTGACGTAAACTAAAGTACTTGACGTAACACTGGACATACTACTATCCTTTTCTGATAATATTGAGAATAACGTTTTTGAAATGGAGAAAAAGCTACAATGTTAAGTAATTTACATGATCCACTCTTTTTTCAGGTTATTAAATCATTGCTACCTTGACATTAACTTTTATTGTCTAAAAAAACTGCCGTGCCTCCCTGTAAGTAAATCGGTGGTGAAGGGAAGCAAACGCACAGACAGAACTGTATGTTTAAAAAAAGGTTTATGAGAATCTGGGATTCCACATGAAAAGCAAAACAATACTGATTACAAACTTCCATATACCAAACTAAAGACTCATCTGTACACTGGCTCTAAGTTATACCCACAAAAGAAAAAACGCTTATACAACGCAAACTTGACATGAGTAGTGCGCGCACACACCGAGTGATCTGCTTCCTGGTATTAATCACAGACACTGTGACACCTCCCTGCATTGTGAATGGGACTCAGGTGTGCAAAGAGCCCCCTTCACGCCTCCCGGGAAGTTGCGCTTTGGCTCAGTAGTCCGGTGATGCCGACCGTCGTCTACCAGAGGGGGCGGACTTGGGCGTCACAGTGACACTCCCCTCTGACCCTGGTCCCGAGATATTGCATGTGCACAACTCTGCATGGTAAGTTATGCTTATTTTATGTGGTTGCTTGCCTACTGATAACTAAGCATTAAAGCCAGTCACATTTCCATTAAAACATATTATAATAGCGGAATTAACAACTTCCATGCTGAATAGTGTTTGTGGATAAACATCTCTGGCAAACTTGCCTACCTTATGTCTTTGCCTATTTAAGTAACATACTTAATCTATTTGATTGAATTTGGGAATTATGTAATAAAGATTCATACATATTTTAGAAAAGATACTTTTTAGCAGGCACTACCATAAAAAAAGAATAGGTGTGATACAGTGCTAGAATACGTGCCTTCAACTTTTCAGATTCTATGATATGAATTTTACACAGAACACCACTGTAGTTAGGGCTTGTTCAGGTGCACAATGGGAACTGTGTCCTTGTGAGTAGATGATCAACATCATACATATCACCTTTGAGTGGTCATAATGTTTTTTAGTATACAATACCATTAAAACATTTGGAAACACCTACACATTCAAGGATATTTATTTTCCATTTTCCACATTGTAGAATAATAAGACATCCAAACCACAAAATAACATATGCAAGCATGTCGCAACCAAAAAAGCATAAAACAGGTCAAAATATATTTCATATTGTAGATTATTGAAAGTAGCCACCCTTCTCCTTGATGAATGCTACACAATCACATTTAACAAGCTTTATTGACTGCCATGGGAAAATAATACCCAGAGTTGTTATGCTGCAAAAGATCAGTTCATTTGTATAAATGCTTGAAAGACATCAAGTAACAGACATATCTCAATGTCAGCTGGTCAGAGGAGACTGTGTGAATCAGGCATATATGGTCTAATTGCTACAAAGAAATCCCCACTGAAGGACACCGGTTAGTTGAATAGTATTGCTTTGGCCAAGAAACCTAAGAAATGGACATTAGATCAGTGGAAATCTTTATTTTTGGATGATGAGTTCCAGCCTCTGTGTCTTTGTGAGACAGAGTGGGTGAATGAATGATCTCTACATGTATGGTTCCCACAGTGAAGCATGGAGGAGGTGTGATGTTGTGGGGGTACTTTGCTGGTGACACTGTGATTTATTTAAAATTCAAGGTACACTCAACCAGCATGGATACCACAGTTACATTCTGGTTTGTGCTTAGGGGGACTATCATTTGGTTTTCAACAGGACAATGACCATAACATGCTATGTACAATGCTGTTGTAAGGTCTATTTGACCAAGAAGGATGGAATACTAAATAAGCAATTTTTCATATTTTTGGTGTATGTACTATGCACAGAGCCTTGACCTCAACCCAATTGAACACATTTGGGATGAAATGTAACAGTCATTGCAAGCCAGGCCTTCTTGTTCAACATCTGGGTCAGACCTTACAAATAAAATTTTGGCTGAATTGTCACAAATGCCCATGGACAGGGTTGGGTAGGTTATTTTTTAAATGTATCATGTTACAGTTAAAAGTTATCTGTTGACATTTGGAATCAGTAATATAACTTTGGGTTACTCAAACCCAATAACAATCTGCTTACTTTGAATTACTTTTAGATTAGTTTCTTTTTCAGAAGCATTAGCAGACAAATGAGAATATAAACAATTGAACATCTTTGCAGGATCAATCAATGTTAAAGTTTAGATTTTTTAAACGCAATTAGAATTATACCTTAGGGGTTATGTACAGTGCCTTTGGAAACTACATTCAAACCATTGCTTTCTACTTTAATATGATTGAATATCCAACACACCTTGTGTTTTATGTAGAGTTGTACCTCAGTCATATTTATCCAAAAAACACCTTGATCTTCAAGAATCTGACTTGTTGTTTAAACCTAACCCAAAATCTGAGGATGTGTTAACCTGTTTTGTTATTCATGTTTTTATTTACTCCAAACGATTATAAAAAGAAATTGCTGTTATTGCTTTATTTATGGGTCACATAAGCAAACGTTTTTTTTTTCAAAATGTATAAAAATATCTAACAAGCAATGTGTAAAAAAAAAACAAATTATTCATGTAATCTAACAACAAATTATATGTTTTTTGAAGAGTCTGAAATCCGATTACATTATTTTAGCTAAGGCAAAAGATTACAGTTAATGTTTCTTGGTAATGTGTTACATGTAAGGGGTCCATTGCACATGTCCACTGTCCAAAAAGCTCATACAGGTGTGATGGTCAGGTTTCCACATGCTTTTGGCCTTTTGTGAAGATATAAAAACTCCATAGCTAGCTCAAAACTGCGCTGCAGGACTACAGTATAATTCATTGGTCTGCCTATATTATCTCCATGCACCATAACATCTGTTTAAGATACTTCTATTGATTGTTCTTAGAAATGCAGTTTTGTTCAAAATGCCTGATTATATCTTAAACCAATTGGTGTTTACCGGCAATATACATAATCACTAAACCAGACAGACATGTTCAGGGACCAGATATTCCACAGACTTAGAATAAATCTCAAATCAACTAATATACAGAGCTATTACTGAGATATGATTTACCTACTCTGATATGTTTTATATTTGCATTAAAAAGGACATCCACATTCAAGTAGATATAGCAAGTACATCTGAAGAATATTATCAGACAAGATACAATTACCTAAATAGGCTTGTATAGTATGTTACCTTTAAGACATGTTACCTGTTATACAAAAATGACTATATGTAGACTTTATACTTCTGTGTAATGTCTGACCCTGGCGTTAATATATGAATGTTATATATTCTAAAATGATGCTTATGAGATGCAAAATGCTATGAACAACTCAGTTGGGACTGGATATACATATTCTTGTTCATAATTCAGAATTTTAGATGATTAAAGATGCAGATTGTTAAAATGTTAGATTATTCCAGTTTATCTTCTTTGATCTGATAAACAGCAGCATACTAGCTAATGATATGCATCTATCAAGTCATTCCAGAGGGCCCTCCAGAGATATGACCTAATATATTTTATAACTTCCTGTCTTCACTGCTCTTCTCCCGATACCCTGGCGGATCAACAAAGGCCTCTCTAGGCTTATCCCCAGAAATTGAAGCCTCTCAGCATATGGCGCATGGGAGAGGGGCAAAAACTAAAACCAGAATGCATTCTAATCTGTTTGTGCAAGATATACAGTACCCTCCAGTCTGTTGGTTGACCCTTTTCCTCAATCCTTGGAAAAATTGGTGCCAGTGACTGAAGGGGATTCTGAAAAGTGGTGATGTTTGCGACGCAGAACAAAGGAGAATGTGCTACCACTGACGTTTCGACATTTTGTTGTGCAGCACCAAAGAGCTGATGGCAACCCACTTAGCCTTGTCACTTCCGAGAGTTTCAGTTTTGTAGGCGTATTTCTCTGCTGCTGGTCAAATGAATGTGCCATGTTTTTTTTATGACACACCACCCTTGTCTGTTGACAATGACCAAGGTGTGAAAAAGATGCATAAGCCAAACCAGGTTGTCAAAGAATGTGGCCACTATTGACCAAAAAACCTTCAAGTGGGAATTATTTTGTACTTATTAGCATATTAATGAAACACTGTTGATTAATGAAACATCGTATTGAAATACAACTTGCCGCACAAATACAACTTGCCTGATACTGTGTGCAAGCATTTTGCAATTGACCACATAGGGCCTATGTTCACACCGCTCCCTCTTTTAAAAGACTGAAAAAATGGTGCATATTTGCCATTGATACCCATTATCTCAAACTTAACTTATCTCAACTATTTTAAATATGTAATAATCGCCTCAGAAGCTACTCCTATAAAACTAAATTGTATGTGACAAGATATTCAATGGACTAAGGTCCGTATCAATGCCTACCCCAGAAATGTAAAAAAAAAAAACACTATAACATTGTAACTTATGCAAGTTAATTCAGTTTACTAATGGGGCGCCAAAACAACTAGATGGCGTTATCCCTATCTGTATCAGTCAGTAGGAGTTTAGGATAGTAATAAACCAAGTCAATGATGCTATAGCATTTCACTACATTGGTCATGAATAGCTATTATGCAACTAAAGCCTGGTGACTATGGGGTAAAATCAGTAAAGGAAAGACATTAAACATTTCAACAAACTCTTCATGAAAGTATGTTAACTCCTAAGAAGTTTTAGTTTTGTCAATTATATGGAAATGGGAATTTGTTACGATTGACCTCATTTTATCTCCACATGCATAATTACTGTGAATTGAGAACAAAATTAACTTTGACTGATTTCCTTATGAGCTCTGAATATCATTTAGCTTTGTATTTTTTATTATTGCAATTGGACATGCACAATAATTGTGAACTGACTCAAACTCATTACTGTTATTAGTTTACTAGTTACTGGAAAATGTAATGTTCTATTTAATAAGTACAATGTGTCTAATTTATGAGAATGAAATAATGTGCCAGTAGAGACCTCTGAATATAAATTAGTCTCAGTTATGAAAGATGACCCTAAGCAAGTCTAAGACTTGTCTACTCTAGACCACCTGGCAAATATGACTGATTAAATATTTTATTAACTGACACGTCCAAGATGGTAGGAGCTTGTACCACATCACTGGGGTTTGGATAAAAAACATTTGAAGAAGAGTGTATGGGGATCGCTTCTTTTTCTTTCTTCTCTCTCTGACAAACAGGCTGAGTCACAGAAAAAGACATGGTGGATAATTATGTCAACCAGATACAATGTCAAGTCAGGATCCTTGTAGATGTCACAGATGTTATGCTGTCCCACATCAAGCTCAACGGTGCCCTGACACAAAGAGAAGCACATCACCATCCTCCTGATACTGATAACATTTTGGGTATCAAAAAAAAAAAAGCTTTCTGAATTTCTGCTATACCTTTTTTATTCCCTACCTCATTGCAGCATATGCACAAGCCTAAGACTGAATTTGCATCATGGCCCATTGCCCAGGGCTTGAAAGTTTGTTTCCCTGATCACACATATCACAGCATCAAAACATCACATAAGACAGACACGTAATATTCAGTGTTACTGCTTGCCTGCAATGTGATCTTTTATCTCTAAGTAGGCCAGGCAGCTCAACCTCCCCTGTGGCTTCATAGGTGCATGATCATGTTTTTCTTTCCAATCTTGTATTGACCCTACTTTGAAATCCACCTTTTAAAATACTTGATGGGCTCTCAGTTTGGCTAGTCCTATTGAGTACACTCAATGGATACCAAAGTATTGATATTTAGAATAATACATTTGCTACACGGTGTAAAGTGTACCCTATCTGTTTATTTTTTGGGGTATTTCATATAATTTCAATGTTTTGGCAGGTTTTCTGGTAACACTTTACAATACATATTAACAGATTATTGGTTAATTGAAACACAAACTAGAAAAGGTACAATTCAGAGGAAAGAGTAAAGTGGGGTTGCTGTCGCAGCAGCTGTGTCCAGTGTCCAGCTGTGTACTGGCAGTAAATTACCACAGATAATCTCCAAGTACATAGCTGGCCATCTCCCAAATACAAAAACAAAGATTTGTCCAATTAGTTAGCTAGCTATCTAGCTAGCTAAAAAAGACTGAAGTTATTTTGCTAAAGTTTTGCCAGCTATTCAGACTTATTTAGTATATGCTTGGTCTAGCACACTAACAGCATCATGAAACGCACAAGGCTTGAAGGGAGCAGTGTGGATGTTACACAACAAACTAGAGAACAGGTGGTGTAAATATATTAATTTGTAAATAAATTATTTAAATTATGAGCCATTTAAATTTGTTTAACAATCACCTGGGTGCACCCCTCTTATTTCTTTGCAGTTGTACAACTTAAAAGAAATCTAAATATGCAAGTACAACTTTCTGATTACAACACATACACACAACTGTTCAACTGCACAGGTAAGGTGTTCAGATCCCACACACACAATGAACAGAATGAAATGTTCCTAAGTACTAGTTCTTCTTAACCTGGTCTTTGTCCAAAGAAACATCTAGTTAGTCTTCATAGGTAGGCTCGCCATCAAACGTGTCAATCCCAATATAAAAACCGGACCTGTGCCTAGGATGAACAGGCCAACACTTAAATTTGATTTATAGATTAACTATCTAACAGCAGAAAATAAGTAGGAAATATTACATTTGTTGTGAACTACAACGATGGTATCTTTAAATCATATACATACAAATTCTTTACCACAAGAAGTGATTCATAAAATACAACTATCAAATAGCATTGACTGCAACAAAACATCTTACTTACTTACTTACTTGAGACACCAAATGTCTCATTGAGTTTTCATGTAACGTGTGTTGAAAGGAGGAGACCAAACTGAAGATATGCGATCGAAATAATGGAATAGGTTTATTCCTCATCCTAAATTCCTGCAGAGATAGAGTATGTAACTCTTCTCTACTGATAAGGGAGGATAACATGAAACTAAGTCACAAAGAGCACATGGGGAACAAGACAAATACGGACGGTGGTGCCTAGAAGGCCGGCGACGTCGAACGCCGGGGGGCTACGCGAACAGGGGAGCGGCCACCGCTAGGTGGAGACGTGACATTTCACAAGTCATTTTAGTACCATTGTTTAGTACAAATAATATTTAGCACAATTGTATTCATTATAACATTATATTTTGACTCTTGGAAAAGATTGCTAGGCTTCTATCTTTAACCAGTCTGGAGATATTGCAGTGTGCAAACACAATCTGGGAAATCTCAAGAAAATCAGGCAGACCACCAAATGACCCATAAACCATCCAGAGAGCATATTTAGTTCCATGGTGTATCACTACACTGGTCAAGTTCACCAAGGTTTGTGTTGGATAAACTTCCCTGAAAGACTGCTGTGTCTCAAGTAGCTCTAATGGAAGAGAAGTTTGTGACACATATTTGAAATGTTAAAGCATTTGCTTGTGAATGGTATGTCATCATCATTTGGTGCTTTGAGGCAAGTAACATCAATACATTTCTGAAACTGTGTGTGTATTGAACAACTCGCTTAAAGAAGCTATGTTTTGCCTCAAAGCGCAAAGTCCGGAGGTTAACCAAAGGACCAAACTCTCTCATCCTATCAGGATAATGCTCCAGATGTTCTGATATCAGTGTGTCTAGGTAGCAAATACTTTTCTCAGTATTAATAGAAGATACTACAAGCTCAGTAATTTATTTTAAACTCATTAGAACTTGCCATGCTGGATCAATCAGTGGTATATTTGCCCCAATAATGAATGATAATAATCTTAATAATGTCCAGTTCTCATGTGCGTCCCCACCTATAATTTCTTTATGTTAATTAATTTATGGATTTGTTAAGTTGTGTCAAGGTGAAATTTGGCTTGTGGAAGAACATATTAAGACATAGTGCCAATTCCAATGGAATTATGCCTTCAAAAAGATCATGTGTAAAGAACCTATGCATGTTTTTGTCTTAGAAAATAGTTTGTACATTTATTACGTAGTTTACATTTTGTAATTTTATATTGCCTTATTTTGTGTTTTGTTTAGAGGGGCTTTTATTTTGAAGGGGACTTTGGAGTTCAGATAGTTTAGGAAAAAACGGAGAAAAGAGAAAGCTCATAGAGCGAAATAGTTTACATATTAGCACCCCCCGAAGAGGCACAAGGTTAGCATTTGTTTTAATGATGTACTGACTCTAAATTGTTAATATCTTTAATTATTATTTGAACTCTAACTCTTAATGGTTAGTTAATGCATGTTAACGGTAGGCTATGTTAATTG
>JACXGK010004248.1:29331-39703 GCA_016801125.1 Novumbra hubbsi | reverse complement strand
CCTTTAAGTGAGTGGTGTACACAGCCCCATTGCTCCTAAGTGAGTGGTGTACACAGCCCCATTCTCTTTACGTGAGTGGTTCCCCTGACAATAAACATGTTGTGAGTCGTTCCCCTGACAATAAACATGTCATAATATATTAAGGAGCCTAGTCGATGGTGAGAATTGTAACATGTCTTATGTGTCCCTAATGTGTCTTCTACCTATAGAGAGTTCCATTTTCGCCACCCTCGGCGTTCAGATACACTCAGCATGAGGAAGAGTGGGGTGATGAAAAAAGGAGGTGTCTTCTCTGCAGAGTTCCTCAAAGTGTTCATCCCCTCACTGCTACTGTCACACATTCTGGTCCTGGGGCTGGGGTAAGAGCACTCCGAGGACATTGTTTTGCCATCATGTTAAGCTGGACAATCGTTTGTGTGATGGATGTCATTTTTTGTTTATCAGTTAATAGATTTCTGTGGATACACAAAACGATTACCAAATGGAATCTCTTGAACAGTCTAAACATGTTCTTTTATTTGAGGTTGTTATTGTTAAATCGGACAAAAATCTATATGAAATTCAATTAGGATTGCTTTGCAATTCGGCATCAGATACTTCTAGAAATCCACTGCATAGAACATGAACAAATGTGACACTAATCATCTCATTCATTTGTGTACACATAAAGAGCAGGAATGACGTGTGTTTGTCAGGATGCTTTAACCTGACCTCACCACAAATAAGGCTACCCTTTCCACAATTTATGTATACTTTAAAAACTACTCCAGCAAATGAACTAGATCTTTACATTGTGAACTCTCATAAGGGAACCCAACATGCTCGTCAAACTAGAAGAATGACACAAACTCATTTAGAAAATATTGTAATTGTAAGAAAAAAAAGAGGTGAATCAATAAATAACAGAGTGAACATTATTTAGGGGGGCTCTCATAGTCAAGGGGGTTCATTCCATAAGTCCCACTTAACTCACACAGAAACACTGTGCCATGTCCGTATAGACCAACAGAGGGCGTGTGGTGCCAGCAAGGAGTAGGCAGCTGCAGTGCTCTGGCCTTGTTTATGTCTGGCTGGTGGAGCAGCTGCTGAGTGGGTGGACACCTGCTACATCACACCCCTAATACACCCTTTCTGACATCATATCTAACCCATTACATGATAGGGACGCTTCACATCTCTCCCCAATCACTGAGCATGCTACTAGTGTCTTTGGGATTTACTGTTCTCTTCCTCTCTTCCTTCAGGGTATACATTGGGAAGAGGTTGACCACGCCCCCTACCAGCTCTTTCTGAGCATTTAGCTGAAGAAGTGCCTGAGGATTGGTAGTGATTTACAATGTGGCTGTTGTGCAAAGAATGCCCCACTATTCACATACTCTCCCCTTCTCTCTCTCCCTCCCTCCCTCCACCCCCTTCTCTCTTTGTGCTTTGTCCCGCCTCCTAAAGCATGTCCTCCTCCAGTACCCCATGTGGACCTCAAATGAGGTGTGTTCTGTTCTCAGGACAAATGAGTTGCCTTTTCTTCTAACCCGCAGCAACGTTATCCTCTTTTCCTGTCTTTGTTCCTCTCCCATTTCTAATAGCTTTTCAAGGAAAAAGAAAGGTCATATTCCCTCTTCCCCTGTTTGGGTGTATTTGTGTATAACGGGTGGGGTTTTCTTTGGTAGGGGTGCAAAGCGTAAAACCAAACCAAACTCTTCGACACACTTGGTCCAGTACGCTGTAATTGCCTCGTTCAGAGGGAGCAGTCTGCACCAGAGGTTTAGAAGGTAGAAGTAGTCCAAGATGGTGCCACCTATAACAGTGGTTGGGTGATACTCTGAACCCTGACAGGGCCTAACGTTAAGATGTGAGCATGCCTTTAAGAGGAATCATTTTGTTTAACTATGGATACAATTTACTATAGATGTTAGGTCATATTTTTTCAATTGTATTTTCCACCTGTGGTGTATTCATAATGAAGCTTGAGTTGGATTTAAGAAGGATGTTACCATTGTGGCCATTTCAAACCCACAACCACCAGATGTTGTACCCCTGAGGGAGTCTGCTTGGCCGGCCCGAATAGATGTGTGTGAGACCCTAAAGTATCAGAGATGTATCGATGTCATATATATATATAGCATTTATCCTGTTGTTAATCATCATATAAATGCCTGTCTTCAATTGAATTTTAACATTTTCAAAACTGACATTAATGACTGGAAAAAGCCTGGTATCCCTCATTAAATGTTCACTGAGTTGTTTTGATGGTGGCCATTGAGTAGCCACTCTATGGTGATCTGATTGAAATGAGGTGTGTTACTTCTGGAATATGTGATTGTTTTTGTTGTGTTTTCCACAACATATCATGGTCCTAGTTATTTAGCCCTGGCTTACGAGGTAGACCTCCTGATTTACCTACACATGTGGGACATGTCCTCTTATACACTTGTATACATACAGATGAAAACTGTCTCTTGTCGCTTCTTGGTCTAGAAGGACAAAGTGATAGGTTGAACTTTCATAGAGTCTATTGGCAGACTAGTTTGTAGACTGCAGTATTTTTGAGTTGAGATTCACAATGGACATTAAGTACCAACACATCACCATTGAATATTAATAACATTAAAGCCTACTGCATTATTTCCAGTTTATTTTCCTGTACAAAACTGCAAGATTGAGCCTCAACTCTTATCTGTAATAATGTGCCTCACCTCTGGTCCCCAGCCTCTAATGTAATTCTGTTTTTCTCGCTGTTTTTCTATGAGCAGACAGTGAGAGGCTACTCTGTGGACTACCAGATGTTACTTCATGGCTTATTTTGGGTTTGTTCAGTGAGTTTTCTTGTCTGGAGTGTTGTGACATTGAAGTCTGAATGCATTGAATGCGAGTGATAGCTATCATGAGAGAGAAGTCATTAGGAATTTAAGGAACATTATGTTTTCACTACACTTTAAATGAGTATATAAGAAAGACACTTTGCAGGGCCCAAAGTGAAAGGAAAGTGTTCCCCTCTGCTAGAGTATAGCTATAACTATAGTTATTGTAATCATACACATCCTTTTGATTTCACTTCATGTTTTTCCCCTTATTGGAAAATGGAATAAAGAAAATGTGATATAAAATTCCTGTATCATGTGAAATTGTTTGTAAGGATAATTTTTTGTTCTTTTGTTTGATTGACTATAAACAGCCCATGACTCAAATGCATCAACGTAATCATTATTATTTGGGTGTTTTCCAGTTGTGCCTGGAAAGTAATTTGGGAAAGTACTAAAAGACTCATCGGCATTAGGTCTCGAATCTAGGTACTGATCGGTCCAAACCCTGTCAGATAAAAGATTGCAGGAAAAAAAAATTGTTATGGCTGCAACCCAGTCGTCAGGCCTCCCCCTATTACTTCCAGGTCAGGTGTCACAGAGCCTTCGCTTAGAACTGGTCCAGGATTCGCCTGTCGTGCCATTCATTCACTCTGTTGTTAGGCTTCCCTTTGAAAGAAGCCTGGCTTTGGACAGTAAAGGTCCAGACTGTAAACCTGCACCATTATTTGTCTCTCAATAGGGTTTCCAATATCATCAGGAAGGACCCAGGCCCGGTTCTGCCTCCTCCTGACATTATTTTACTCATGTTGTGCTGTACAGTCGACACTGGTAAAGACTGTACATGATTTAGGAGCTCTTTAAGCTCCCCACTTCATATTTCCGGCATGATCAAAACTCAAGACATGTTTATGCTCCCCCCCTCATTGCCACCAAGCTATTTTCTTGTTCGGTCACTATGTCGAATACTGTCCACTAGTGGGGAGAAAATACATGAAGTGTGCTTTGTGTGTTGTTAGGAAGGCCTGACAGCTGCTTGTGGACAGAAAATGTAAATGCATGTTTAGTAGAAAATGACTACATGCAACACATTTGCGATGTAGTCTGCATGCAACACATTTGATTTTTAGTCTGCATGAAACAGAGTGACAATGATCGACCAATAGATACGATGACTGATTGAATCTACTGAGTCAGTAGGCTAATGTGCAGCATCCAGGAAAACTCCACCGGCACTTTGTTTCTAACACTTAGGATATGGGGTAGAACATTAACTGACGGTAATCAATAAAGGGAGATATTTTGTTGTAGTTTTTCTTGACATACAAATATGTACGAAATGGGGTTTTCATTTAGAATTGCTCATACATATTGTGTTGCAACATCATTTTCTTTGCACAATATCAGCAAAACATGCACGAATGTAGTTGTCTCTAAAGTATGTCCTATTGAAAATGGGTGGGTGGCGTTTTTACAAAGAAAAAAAAAACTGGCCACCACCCTGAAACCCATAGTAACACCACACGCTGCAGTGGGAGGAGCCGGAGGATTGCCATCTCTGGATTGGCTGGAATCAGGTGTTCTGAGGTTCCATATGGGAAGGTGTAGACAGAGGAGATGGTATGAGGTAGGAGGAGGGATCGCAAGAGAAAAGATGTGTCTATGTCACTGAAATTAGTGATCATTATTGTGCAAATGGAAGCAATGCAAAAAGTAAGCAACAGTGTATTAAATATAATGCATTTACTAATCCATCTCAACACTTTCTGTTTTGAAACTCCAGGGTCATGAGAATGGAGTGCTGACCGCGAGCCGTGTGGCTTTTGCTTCTGGGGAATTTTCATATATTTGTATGTCGTAAGTTGCCCTCCAAAATGATTTGCACCATTGGCAACGATGAGCAGGAAAGGCCGGTAAAACAATGGGAGTGATCAGCTGGATCATACACTCAAAATGTCTTCAAAAACAACATTTAGTCTTAAAATAAATGTTAAACATCCTTAGCAGTTGGACTGAAACCAGGTTATATTGCCACATGAGGCAAACATTCCGCCATAAACACCATAAGTTGTTTGGGTGTAAAAATAGGAATGGCCATGCATAAAAAAAGCATACTCATAATTGTGAAGTATAGTGTGCATATGTATAGTGTGCATATGTAATGGGCTGTTTTGCTTCCAAATTCTCTGGGTTGCTGGCAAGGATAAATGGTCGTTGTTGGATCTTCCACCAGTACAATTGGCATCCCCTTGGCCGACCCAAAGCATGAATCCATATTTACAAATATAGGTCACAATAGCAACATAGTCAAGCTTTTGCAATGGCCAAACTAATCTATTGACCTAAACCTGTGGGGTGAGCTGAAGAACAAAGTCAACAAGCAAGGAGCTAGAACTCTGAAGGATCTGGAGAAATGATGCATGGATGAATGGTCTCAGATCCCTTATTATGTATTCTTCCAACTTGTCAAAAACTAAAGTAGAATATTCAGTGCTGTAATCTTGGCAAGGGATATGTGATTCCAATGTTTCCAGTCATGTTCTAGGGTCAATTATTGTAAAATGCCTTTTTAAGAAAAATATTTATGGATTTAAAAAAAATGTATGGCTAGGTTTCTTTCATATTTTTAGTGAAATGTCAGGCCGATAAAGAACAATTACATTCTGTATAGACTTTTTTTGCTTAATTCTGCGTGCCAATATTTCAGGAGGGCACTGTATTTGTGGACATACAGGTTTTAAACTTAGTGAACTTAGTAACTCTTTGTCCTAGGGTGGTCTAGGCTGCTGCCCGCCCAAAACTGAAATGATGTACTAACAATTACACCTGCCATCACGCACTTTTCTCCTCCATTCTGCCCCTTGCCAAGACAACCCTAAAGTTCACTCAGAGACTGGCTGTTAAATCCCTCTTGGAGAGGGTAGAAAAGGCTGCCCATTTCATAGCATACTTTGTTGTTATGGAAACTGGTTCTTGTCTCTGCCAGTCAGGAGAATTTGGTGGCATTGCGTCTGTCAAAGACATTTGGTTTGTATTTTGCTCAAAAAGTCCTGATCATGTATAATACAACTAGATCTACTTTTGATAACTTAAGTAATTGTTTGGCAAACATTTGTCATTTCCAGTTATGTGAGAATTTGCCTACCAATAAATGCACTTACAAACATCAAAACCAATCTAACTGAACCTTGCAATCGCCAATTTAATTCATCCAAAAGTGTTCTATATTTTATTCAATTTAATGTTTTATTTCAAGATACTGACTTATTATTGTATGGTGACATTGGTGTTATTTTGGTAAAAATGTGTAAGATTACCTACAAAAAAGCACTCTACAGACCAACAGGCCAAAGCGAAAAAGCTGAAGAACAGAAAGATGAATATCCCACAGGGGCCCAGTCAATGTCTTGTTCCCAATAGCATTGAACATGTGTGGCCCTATTTGAAAATGGTAGTCCAGAAGCATAGGCCACAAACTGAATCAGATTTCAAAAAATATAATGGGCCAAAATCATTCCAACATCACGTGCAAAGTTGGTAGGCAACTTCCAAAAAACTAGAATTTCCGCAGAAATTATCAATACCACATAATAGTGTGTTGGGTTGAATATTGGTTTTATTACGTTTACAAATAATTCCTAACTTGAACATTAAATTAATTTGAAAATTAAATACATTTCAGCATTTCTAAATATGATATCAAACAAAACAAAATGTTTGTGTACCAGTTGTTATTCAGTGAAATTAATGGCTTGAATACTTAAAAAAGACACTGTCTAATACAACGTTGGCCATAAGGCATTTTTACAAATACACGTTTAAAGCTTAATAGACACTTCAATATTTCTTTAAACAAAAAAAATATGAATTAATTAAAAATACTAATTTGATCAAAATCGCATTTAGACTCTTTACGGCAAGCTACTCTATAGCTACACGAGGGGACTCCTAAATGACTAAAATGTAAATAAATTCACTAATTGACGGAAAAAGAAAAAAATATATATTCTCACTTGAAAAAATATATCGGCGTATTTCACTTGCTAGAACTTTTTTTAATTAGTTGCCAACACTATGCAATGGTGTTAGTGGGACAAAATGTCATGTTTTTAACACGTATGAGCACGGGGGAGAGAATTCAGAACCTGAGTAACTCCTGTTACGGCTCTCAGTTCCTCAGTTCCACCGTTACTTGCGCTGCAGACTATAGTCACGTAAGTAAATGAGATGGTGCTGAAAGGACAGCGCCCTTCATTGTTGAGCCGGGCGTGACACAGTTAACTAAGGGCAAGCTCTTGCCTTGTGACCCCACTTCAAAGACTCTCATATTTCAAGTTCCTAGGTTCCTAGGTAAGGTAAAAGCTACATTGCAGTAGCAAATCATTGTCTTATAGCTGTGACTACACTGATGATTTGGGCATCACTTCCGGACAGTCTGATGATGTCCTCAAGCCATCTCTAAGCACCAGTCACTGTGGAGGAGTTAGCTTGCATCTTAGAGGTAAACCTCACAATCTTTTAAATTCAAAGCATATTGGGATATATCATAGAAAGATTAGACTAAGTTAGGTTTGGCACGTTATTGGATCTGGTGTTAATGGTTTGCATGTTGGCAACGAGGGGTTGGACTATTTTCCAACAAAACGAGCAAGCAGTTATATGAGTTCAACAGATTTTGCTACACCTTTCCTTTGGACATTGTGGTAATTGCTACAGAAAATGTGATGCAGTCTAAATGTCTCTCTGGGTTACTGCTTGAGTTGAGCATTCAAAGCAAATAATTGTATCCTGAGGATGCAAATAACTATTTATTATATTTTCATATAAAATAATTTCGTACATGTACTATTTATTCATCGTGCGTGCCATTCTTCCTTTTAACAACGAAGACAGAAACACACTGTTCATGCAACGCTGATACCGTTCACGGTGCGACCACCTGAGCTATCAACCGGCAAGGCGGTGGCTGTCAAGCTTACAGATCGAGATTCGCAAGCGGCGCTACATCGGATCAGGTGTCAGGAATCCCGTCGTGCAGTCATGTCGACAACTGGGGAAGTCCCTGCCTTTTTCAAGAACATGGGCTCGGGTAGCCCCAAGCCTCGGCAGAAATTCTGTGGCATGTTCTGTCCAGTTGAAGGCTCTGGCGATAGCAAGACGTTGGATTTCCAGTCACTGCCGGGGGGCAGTCGAAGGAGTGATGAACGGGTCATAGACCGGCAGACGGACATCTCCCAGCCAAGAGTCGAGATAAGGGAGAGCAGAGGCAAATCCGTCCTGCAAAACCTGGATGACAGGGTAAGAGCTGCAGATTGGTTGGCCTGAAAGGTTTAAATATAATGTCTTTATTTATTATATGTACCTCTTTTATGTCTGCTTAACTCTCTGAGAAAAAACCCCGACGAATGTCATGCAGAAATGTTGGATTCAATGTTATCTCTAGAACTATCGAATCAGTAGTTATGGAATTGCTTACCGTTTTCATTTTAAACCATGTAGTAAATGGCTTCACTCAATTAGGACAGTGCAAATAACTGCCAACTGGATACATGCTCTAGTGTGTTCTTTAGACTGTCAGTTCTATAAAGTTAATCGATGGTCCTTTTAGCACTTTTACACTTCCTCATCTAAATAAAAACAGGTGCCATGGCTATTGACAGAACGAACTTAATATTGGACGGAAACAAGCGTTATCATTTTAATATAATTGTACACGTGGGATCAGACTTGTTCCGCCAGGCTAATTGCATATTGAAGTAGCATAAAAAGCTATGAACTCTGTAAAGCACAGAACTAGAACAAACATGATATCCTACGCCCCTCTTTCGTATGAACTGGACATAATAAAGTCTAATACAGTTTGCATTAATTTCAAATAAAGCTCAGTTACTTGATATGCGGTGCTGGATGGTCAAATACAGTATGTGTCGTTGTTCTGGCAGGCTACAGTACACATGTATTTTACTGCAGAGGCCTATAGAAACACATTGTGTTAATTCTGGACAGATTTTGTTGACAGTTAACCCTCTCTTTTCAAATCGCCCCCTCTCGTGGCTTGGCCATCCAAGGAAGTAGTTTCTTTTGCGAGCTGGACGAAGTGCTGGCTGACGTTCCATAGGGTCCATCATTATATTTTTTTATTCGGGGAAAGGCTTTGATCGCCCCCCACCCCCCGAATAATTGTAGTCAGTTTTTGATATTAGTGGATTAACATGTTATGACTGATTAGATAAATAAAATGATAAATGTATGTTGTTTTATACCCATTGATCTAGGTTTTATTTAGGGGTAATCATGACGTTTAGGGACACGTTCTTCAACAATGACGTAACCAAAATGTGTATTATGTAGAGAATCAACAATAAAACGTGTAAATTGGAATCAGGACAGGCAGTAAGGGGTGTTGCTATAGCTTTAGCCCACGGTAGCATACTGCCTAATCCTTGCCGAGATATAGGCCTCCATAGTAGTGCCTCACTTTTCTATGGTTTAGGGCGGGGCTCTGCGCATGCACGTTGGGCTTGGTTGAGTGAGTCTCTGTCCCTCCCCCCTCTGTGTTGGAGTCTGTCTGGCAAGGTTTGGTGCATCGGCGGAGTACGGGACTGAGGACGTGATTCGGAGCGATTATTTTCCTAGATTTTGCGTGCGGTGGCCTCCCCCTTTAGGACGCACGAATCCTTTTGGAATATCACTCTCTGCTGATATTTTTCCCTGCTTCTTCCTAACCGGCCTTTATACACCACGCAAAACCGCACTACTCCGAACATCCATTTCATTGATAGCGGTCCACTAAGCGCAGCAACAACCCGAACAGCGAAGCGAAGATGTCTGGGCAAGGCTATCAGGGCAAGAAGAACATTCCCCGAATTACAGTGAGTTAGGAAAACATGTTTTCATCCCAACGATACAAATTGTGCATGTATAATTTACGAACCTTCAAATGCACCTTTCCCTGGCATTTCCCTTAGATCGCTTATCGGGCTCAGAAGGGAATGACGGGTTTGCATTATGCCGTGAAATGCATTCTGCACGAGTTCCTTGTAATAGGCCTGTAATAAGGTGCTTATAAGAAATGCGGGTATACACACATTATCTTTCAAAGCGTAAGAATGTTTGGAGGACCATCTGCATGGTCGTTCTTTGACCTGATGAAAGTCTGTGTCTTTCTGCCCTCTGTGGCTAGGCTATTCACATGGATCTTCAGACTATCCTTGTAATCAATTGTCTGTGGATTATTTTCTCGTATAAAGCAAGACCGGCTCACGGGTGTGGATTTGCGATTGTAAACTATGTTATACTTTCACTCCGATGTTTTTTGATAGGCAAAGTTAAATGGTGGGTTATCAGTGCTAGCAACCGCTAGAACAATTGCTATAGCTTTCTCGCATCCGCCCATCAACCGCTGCAATGTAGGGTTTGTTTTTCCTGGCAGTGACCACTCTGGTAGGCGTATTCGCCTAATTTGTCATCGTTAATATGCGGTTTGGGCACATGCAGTCAGTTATTGTTAAAGATTGTGTGCCGAATTTGGGTGAGGCAGCCCCCCCCCCCCCCCCCCCCCCCCCCCCCCCCCC
>JACXGK010004248.1:18410-29231 GCA_016801125.1 Novumbra hubbsi | reverse complement strand
CTATTTACTTCATTGTATTGGTTGATTTCACATTGGTTTAGTAGGTTTCATGCTCACAATAAACTACCGACACTAACGAGTCCCCACCCCGCTGCAAGCTTGTCAAGCCGACATTTTATGAAACACCCGTAGGCCAACATACCCATGCAGGCTAAGTACTATAGAGATATATTGTTAAAGCTTTTGAATGGACAGTGCTTTACAATTTGTGTGCATGATAATTTGTGTGAACAAAGAAAATATTCTTGCAGCAGTCATCCTGGTGGGTGATACTAGCAAGCTCTCAGACCGGCTGAGTATGACGGAACTGGAGCAGGTTGGGCCTAAATCCCTTTCATATCTCTCATCCTATGGTGGATGCTTCAGCCATCAGCCTGCTCATGCATCCATGACCCTATGATAGGGAACAGGCCACAATAATCCAATAGTGATCTCCACATAGTCTCACACACACACACACACACACACGTTTACACACAAATAGAAAACACATCGTCATGTTGCATGGTCGGGCCCACATACTGGGCATCCTCCCTGTCTGTCTTCCCATTGGTCCACTTAGCTGCCCGACATGGGGATGAAGGGAAGAAAGGAAACGCTTAAAGTGGACACAGACTGACAGAGAGACCTGAGCAATGTATTATACAGTACAAGGGGAGCAGCCAGCCGCAGTGTGTGGATTGGTGCCACACCCCAGGGGCAGTTAACACACTGAGATGCATGTCTGCCTGTCAGTCTTTATATATCCAGGTGGTCTGTATCCTTGTTACTGTATGGGTGTAGGCTGTCATAACCTAGCCAGTGATCGTGCCTTTTGGCCCGGGCTTCACATGGTCTTACTGAGAATTAGCTGTTTCATGGTAGATTGTTCTAATGTGTATATCTGCAGTGTGTGCAAAGAGAAGATATTCCATTCATTGTTATCCTCACACTGCTTTGCCTCTGTCTTCAAGTCATTCTAGTGTAGATTCTCTAAAGAGCCTAACTGTTCAGTGTTAGATCAGAAGATTAGGGGTCAAAGTAGCCCAAACAGTGCTTAAGCTAACGCTAAGCGGATACAGAATGTTTTACGATGGACCAGGGAATGGGAACAAAAAGAAAAATGAAGGGAAAGGGAACCGGAGACAATGTCAGAAAAAAGCACCGCCAAACTAACATGCTGTACGATTCACTGTATAGTCTGACACCGTAGACTTGGATGGACACACACAAGACTTGGATGGACACACACAAAGGATGTTATTGTAGCTACTCGCTGTCTTGCAAGTTAATCCAATTGTGTAATTATCTTTAGATTATGACATAATTAGATCTGAATGTCTTTTTTCGTAGACATATGCAGGCCCCGATCGCACACACACACGTACACACACACACACACACACACGCACACACAGTTGCTGAGATTGGACCTCCAAAGGGCCATCAAAGGGCAGCAGGCGTACTGCAGTATGAGACTGTTGCCACCAGCTGGGGTGGTCAGCTGCAGAGTGCCGGGAGACGGTCCGGGGAGCGCCGCGTCTCAGGGAAACCTCATCAAATATGAATGTTGTCCCAAAAAGGCCACCTGGGGCTAAATGAAATGTAGTTTACCGTCTAACACTAAGTTACAGTTGGAAAAGACGGGAACAACGAAAAGTGTTTTAAAGGTATTACTGAAAGGGGATCCGCTATAAAATAATTGCTGTTGATAGCATGGATGATGGATTCATACGTTTGCATTGCTGTATTTAAGTTGATCTTTAGGTAACCTTTCGGACACTAGGAGAGGCCCCAACCGCTAGTCCGGCTGCCACCACAAAATATGTTTTCATATTTTCGGGATATTGGTCATCCTGTAGTTTCAGGGGTCAAGGGTGCAGCTGTCATCACTGTTCTTGGGATATGCTGTCATGGATATGGCTGCTTATCCAGAAGACCCTGTTTCATGCTGTTTCTTCAGTCTGTGGAAATAAAGACGGCACACCTCCAGTCAGCCATCCTACTACAATAATTCCACAATGCACTATGGTCCAGAACATACCGTGTTCACACATTACACAAAGCACACTCTTAGTTCTAAGGGTCACTGACTGCCTGCCAAGAATGCATTTTCTCTTCACACTGAGATATTCTTCAGGATTTCCCCATTCAGAAAGTCTCCAGTGTGTGGTGGTGTGTATTTATATACACTATTGCACCTGGCTAACGTAAAATAGGGGAAGGTAAGCAACAGACAATGTAGACATACCTCAGCTTTAACACAACCCAGTGCAACCTGGGATTGCTCCCTGACAAGCAGCGTTCCCTTTTTCTTTAAGAGGATCCGGCTGCTGCTATGGAGTGTGTCTTTAGCCAGATTGTTGGCTCAACAGAATCCATGCATCTAAATCTGAGCGTCTGTGCGTTGAGATTAAGAGCACTATAACAGACACGGTCTGCATGTCATATGCCAGACATCCAACCAGCAGCATTTGCAGTCTTCCACCATGGGGAGTGTCTGGACGTTCGTACGGTTGGAGTCCTGGTATTCCTTCCCTTAAATATAAACAATTGGATGAGGAACTATGACTCCTGTCTGAAGTCTTCACTATTTGAGAGCAATACATTCTGTTACCTGATTTTCTCGTTGACAGTATTTGACAGTTTTGTCAGGTGCACTAACAATAGGTTCTGTCTATTTCTCTCTTGTTTAATGAAATAAATCTTTTCCTCATGGTTTGCCTCAGGGTTGGCTGCAGCATATACACAAATGCTGCAGCTATATTTACACATTAGTAGTCTGTTGTCCACGCCCCTTGTCAAATAATATACTGGATTGATTTGACAAACAGTGTGGTCGATGCTACCTCACTTAATCTATCAGTCTTTTGTCTCTTATATAACCATTATCCAGCCTCTAGTCTGGTGCAAGGGATGTTATTGGTTTATATGTCTGATTGAGGAACACTATGGAATTCCTAAAAACTGCTTCTACACTTTTATTTGGATATTTTAGTTACAACCGTCTAAATACCAAATACAACTGAATCCACATCCTGTTTGTGTGAATGGAGCTGGTTCTCATCCAGGGAAAGGTCAGAGTCATGTTTGGCTGAGGTCCAATCACAAAGATAGATGCTCTACCACAACATGCATCAGAAATGCATAACATCAACGACCCAGCCAATTAGGACTCTTTCTATCTTGCAAATGCTTCCGGGAAAAAGGAAGACAAAAGAATATGCTTAGCAGCATGAAATACTGATGAAATTGGCATGCATATTAATAGACTGAAGAACTCGATTTGAAAGCACTTGACTGTTGTTATCTTGGGACGGGTTTCATTGTAATCTTGAAACATTACCACTTATTTACTTTGTCACTTTTCTTTGCATGTATGGGGTAATTCAGTTTTCCAAAAGTCTTGATATCGTCTTTAGATCATGGTGGCTGGGTATGTACATATTTGTTAATGAAAGGCCTCCAGCTTGTCCAAGCGCACTACAGATAATGCTGCAATAACATTTAACCTCATGACGCAATTAGCATTTGCGACTGAGTTGTTCGAGGAATGGTTGCCAAAACAAGATGGAGTCACACCAGGCCTTGCAGGGCAGCAGTAAACTACGCCTAGATGTGAGAATAGAAGGGCTTCATCACTGCCGTCACACTGAACATACAGAACGCCCGACAGAAATCCCTAACTAGACGTTCGTTAAACACTTGTTTAAAAATGTGTGTGAACATGCTAGCCTTCGTTTTGGCATGTGTTTCTTTTGGTTGTAGGGGACAAGTTACCACTTTGATCAGGAAATCATTTTCAAATGAAGGTCTGTGTCACATACATGGGTTTTCTTTTCAAGTTGGAGGCCCATTGGAAATGAGTTATGCTTGGGGCCAGGGCTTTGAGTAGGGAAACACGCTAAGGGCTCAAACACAAACAGAGCAGCCATTGTTTGTGATGGATGCAGAAGGCCTCGTGACCAGAATTGTCTCTCACCTTCTGGAGAAAAAAAGGCTGTCGCCACCGCGGCCACAGAGGGGTGTGCCGGGGGACTGGTCCAACCCCTTTCACTGTGGCCCGCTGAAAGAGGTGTGGATGATTGATTAGCAGATCTGCAACCCGATTGGTCCTTTATTATGTCTGTTATTCTGTTGGCTAGGCGTTCCCTTGTCATTCTTTCATCAGTACGCTTCTCACCCTCATTTTGGGCGGGCCTTGCAGAGGACAGTGCTGATTGGTTTAGCGTTGTTCGGGATTGGTGAGTGATGTTTCTGACAACGGTCACCGTGTCTCGTTGCTCTCCAGTGACATCTTGTTGCTTGCCTGCAAGCTCCGTTGTGGTGGTTGGCCGGGAGATGCAGTCTACTCCCTGGCAACGAGGTGCTGCCAAATAGTTTGTTGAGCGAGCGGTGTGATAAAAGCCAAACGGCCCGATGACACACGTCAATCGTTTTCTGTCCTGTTCGAGGTATGGCTGTGGTGAAACAAGGCATTACTTCAGTCTAAACTGAACATCATTAAAATAGCAGAAGGGGGAAAATCTTAGGACAAAATCCATGTTAAGTAAGTGCACTGTGAGCCTCAGTTTTAGTCTCGCTTTAAAAACAATTCTATTGAATTTTAATTGCACACTGCTGCCCTACCCAACCCTGTCTGGTCAGCATGGTATAAAAAAATTGGCATGCCTACTAACTTGTCACGTTTTAATCTTTTAGAGCGATCGTCTTCTGATCAAGGGGGCCAAGATCGTAAATGATGACCAGTCCTTCTGTGCTGACATCTACATTGAGGATGGCCATATCAAGTGAGTTTCTAGATGACCCCACGTGAAACAGACTGAGTTCACAGCCTTCATCATGCGTTTGCCCATCTTTACCATGAGTTTGACCATATTTACCATGAGTTTGACCATCTTTACCATGATTTTGACCATCTTTACCAAGAGTTTGACCATATTTACCATGAGTTTGACCATCTTTACCAGGAGTTTGACCATCTTTACCATGAGTTTGACCATCTTGATCATGCGTTTGCCAATTTCTATCATGAGATTGACTATCTTTACCAGGAGTTTGACCATCTTTATCATGAGTTTGACCATCTATACCAGGAGTTTGACCATCTTTACCATGAGTTTGACCATCATTTCCATGCGTTTGACCTTTATTACCACTATTCATTGTTGGGTGTTAAAAGAGGCAATGACAACAACTCCCTCACATTCTCCATCTCTCTTCCTCTCTTCTTTTCCATCCCTTCGCTCTCATTCTCCCTCTGACTTCCAGACAAATCGGAGAGAACTTGATTGTGCCAGGTGGAGTGAAGACCATCGATGCCCACGGGCGCATGTTGATGCCAGGAGGCATCGATGTGCACACGCGCTTCCAGATGCCCGACCGGGGCATGACCTCAGTGGACGACTTCTACCAGGGCACCCGCGCTGCCCTGGCAGGGGGCACCACCATGATCAGTATGTACCCCACGAACTACCCACATCGTGTCCTCCCGCTCTTCCAAACATGGAACGTTGTGCTGTGGTAGCACCAGATCCCGCTGTGGTAGCACCAGATCCCGCTGTGGTAGCACCAGATCCCGCTGTGGTAGCACCAGATCCTGCTGTGGTAGCACCAGATCCTGCTGTGGTAGCACCAGATCCCGCTGTGGTAGCACCAGATCCCGCTGTGGTAGCACCAGATCCCGCCGTGGTAGCACCAGATCCTGGGCCTGTAATGTCTGCCGAGGCTAGTATATTGCTTACCAAGTGAGGAGAAATGTCGACCAGGGAAGACATACAACACGTTTGTTTTCTTAGAAGCTGTTCATCCACTTCCCCGTAACTGGTCAGTAATGGCGTGGCCTGCCTGTGGTGTTGTTGGAGTTTAGCTGCATTAGCAGGGGGGGCGTGCGAGATCCTCTCCTCAGCAGTCACCCGGGGCCCTGGGGGCTTTGTCACAAGACGCCACAAGCTTGGCGATTCCACAAAACCACATCAGCCAATGGGAGACACAGGCAGAGTCACGGTGCACTGAAGCATAAGAACATGTGTACACTAAACATACAAAGCAAGAATTTGAATTTGCCGATCAGCTAAAAAAAATGTATACTTTGTGTGTCAAGTTGACCATGTGGTTCCGGAGCCTGGAGCCAGCTTGTTGTCCGCCTTTGAGCAGTGGCGTGAGTGGGCAGACAGCAAGTCCTGCTGTGACTACTCCCTGCATGTGGACATCACTGAATGGCACAAAGGAGTCCAGGAGGAGATGGAGTCCCTTGTCAAGGACCATGGTATGGACCCGCTCAGTCATACAGTAAATTAGCTGTTATTTTCATGTTTTTAAACCTGTAACCACTGGTCTCTCCCAACTGCTTCTTCTATAGCCATGTTTGGTCTCCTGGTGTGTTTTTCTTTTTTTCTCCACCCAAACTGTTTGTTCCTGCCTTTTCCTCAGGGGTCAACTCTTTCCTCGTCTATCTGGCTTATAAAGATGTTTTCCAGCTTACTGACTCTCAGGTATGACTGCCTTTATCACGCTGTCAATGTTGTAGGTTGGCCTCTATGTTTGTCTAACAGGAAACACGTCTAGTGTTTCCGGCGCAAGGAACATTTCCAGCATGTTGTGAGTATGACATGAGGTTGGTGGGTCTCACTGACCCTCTTCCAACACGAATGTCGCCTCAGAGGAGAGACCCGTAGACAGCTCCTGTACCTATTTCATCCCATCAATGTCCATTATAATCAACATGGCCTTTCTGCACCTCTCTCACCGAACATAATACAAGCTGATTCCCATGGCCTCCTCTTGGTTGGGGGGCAGGGAGGTGGATGCAGTGTTTTTCCAGAGGGAGTAACGGATAATGAAGCAATGTCCTCAGTCTTCAGTCCGACTCATGATATAATAGATTAATATCTGTGGCTCCTCTGGAGTTGGCCCATGTTGGTCTGTGCACCTGTGTTTGTGATGCACTGTTGCTACTCGGCCAACGGATTACATTCTCTTTCATGCCGGTCTCCCAAAGCAGACTACAATAGCATTTCTGGCTGTTGGGAGACGATGACTCAAAAACAATACTCATACATCATTGGTACATCAGCAGCTGGTTCTCCACTTCCACGGTTGTATTTGACACCTTCAGAGTGCTTGAGCTGGAGCCTACTGTGCCAAAGTGGCTTTGTCATTCGCCCTGCACCGCCATCAAAGTGTAGTCCGTCCACTTTACTATGGACCTGCTGGTCTGTTTTATGTGGATATCTGATGCTGCTTAGCTTTGCTGTACCCTGCAGGTCTATGAGGTGTTCAGTGTGATCCGGGATCTGGGGGCCATCGCTCAGGTCCATGCTGAGAATGGAGACATCGTGGCTGAGGTAAGACTTTGACTGGAGGGTTGCCGCTTTGAACACGGGGCAGTTGTAAAGCGTGCTGTCTGTCGGTTCAGGAGCAGCGTCGCATCCTGGAGCAGGGCATCTCTGGACCCGAGGGGCACGTTTTGAGCCGTCCTGAAGAGGTATGACGGCGTCTCCGTTCGATTTCCGGCACTTTCGGTTCCTTCATGTTTCTAAAAATACAATCTTCTACTATAACCTCTGATCATCTGTCTCAGGTGGAGGCGGAGGCTGTCAACCGCTCTGTGACCGTGGCCAATCAGACCAACTGTCCACTCTACGTTACCAAGGTGATGAGCAAGAGTGCCGCTGATGTCATCGCCCAGGCTAGGAAGAAGGGTAAGAGACAGTTGCCAGAGCACAAACATAGAAGCATGAGGGAAAGACGTTGGTTATCTCAGAAACGTATCTCTAATCCCACTGTGTTTTCGGGACGACCTTGCAGGCACCGTGGTGTATGGGGAGCCAATCACTGCCAGTCTAGGCACGGACGGCTCACACTACTGGAGCAAGAACTGGGCTAAGGCTGCTGCCTTCATTACTTCCCCGCCCCTCAGTCCAGACCCGACCACGCCCGATTACCTCAACTCCCTGCTCTCCTGGTGAGAGTGCTTAACCAACCCCAGATATCCACACGGTGGTGACGTAAACCATTGTCATGGCAACGGTCATCCTGGAGCAGATTCCACGGTGAGCCCAGGTGTTCCCCATCTCCTGTCCTCACCCATCTCTTGTGCTGTCCCCCTGCAGTGGGGACCTGCAGGTGACCGGCAGTGCCCATTGCACTTTCAACACTGCCCAGCGTGCTGTAGGAAAGGATGACTTCACCCTCATCCCAGAGGGCACCAATGGCACTGAGGAGAGGATGTCCCTCATCTGGGACAAGTGTGTGGTAAGAGACGTGCAGTACAGTACACAAACACGCACACACCACTGAAATGACAGCATACCGCCGCCTGTATTGTATGTCACATGTTGAATTGGCATGCATTGCACGCACAACACACACACACCCTCACTCATCTACGTCCGGGTGAAAACAAAGAACCTCTCGGCCCATTTAGGTGACGGGTAAAATGGATGAGAACCAGTTCGTGTCTGTGACCAGCACCAACGCCGCTAAGATCTTCAACCTGTACCCACGCAAGGGCCGCATTGCTGTGGGCTCCGACGCCGACCTGGTGCTCTGGGACCCGGACGTGACCAAGATCATCTCAGCGAAGAGCCACAACTCGGTCAGTCGGTCACCCACTAAATACCGTATCATCAGACAGGCTTAATCTACTGCACGTCCAGACATGTTGTATTAAGTCAGTGATTCATCAGCGGGAAACCCTCCAAACTGAAATATTTCAACTGATTCAAGTGATTTTAATGAGGTCAATGGTAAATAGTTATTTTTATGGTCACCTGACTCCTGAATACATTTGATTGGTTGCATTCTCTTGTGCTCGGGTGTGGGCCTTATGGTGACTAAGAGAAGTGATGTCATCCTGAAACTCTGCCAGAGTTCCGGAACATGTCATTTCTGATTGTTAGCAGACAAATCACAGTGTGCGTGTTTTTGAAATGGAATTGCCGTAGCACTGTCTGAATTTCTTTCTTTTTTTCTTCATTATTTGGTCAATAAATAAATAAATGTACAAGGGGGATAATTTTGCATTTGGCCAGTGTGTGAATGTGTCTGGGTTTATACAACGTGTGACCACATGCTCTTTCTAAGCCCTGAAGAACACACCAGATCATTTGGAACGAAGCCCTATTCAGTCAGCAGGTTTTACAAGGGTGGTCACACTTGCTTTTCACTGCCCACAGCTTTTAGTAAGTTCATGGTCACTCCCCTGGTTCCTTCTCACTGCCGGGTCAGTGGCCTGGGATGCGATCTAAAAACCTTTGGTTAAACCCACGGAAAAACGGGAAACTTGCATAGTCATGTTTGGGTTCTCTCTAACCCAAGGCTGGAGAACTTAACATTTCATGTCAAACTGGAAATACAATTCTGCACATTTGTACAAACTTATACTTAAAGAATAACCCCAAAATACAGTTGTTTCATACTTCACCTGCCCTTTGTTTATGCATGCCTAAAGTTATTCCGGTTTAGAATTTGTCTTGACCAATCATATATCAAGTTGCATGAACTAACTTGGTTCTTCTGAACTGAACTGTAGGAAAATGAATTTCCCAGTGGAAGTTTGTCATCTTGTGGTAATGGGTGATTAAAAAAATGGGTGAAACTGAGCATGGATCAACTTCATTTTAGTCATTCTACAAGGCCTTAACAACAGAAAACTATACAAAGAAACATACAATAAATATTCAATACAACAAGGCACTTTAAGATTGGAATTGTTTTTAAATATATTGCACAATCCAGCTGTGCAAAGCTTATGGAGAGTTACCAAAAGGTATTGAACCCAGGTTTCCAGCTGGGAATGTTTCCACTGGACCATATCCACATGTATATGACTGTTTTATTCTTCACTGATGTA
This sequence comes from Novumbra hubbsi, assembly GCA_016801125.1. Lineage (NCBI taxonomy): Eukaryota > Metazoa > Chordata > Actinopteri > Esociformes > Umbridae > Novumbra > Novumbra hubbsi. The sequence continues at coordinate 19,396 of JACXGK010004248.1, read as the reverse complement.
AAAAAATATATATAAAGATTATCCACTTCAGGTGATTTTGGAAAATCGTGCACAAAACAAAATCCCTCAATATAATGTATTTCCATCACATTGTGTAACGCAACCAAATGCAAGAAAAACTGGGGGAAGACCAGTGGAGACATCTACTTGACGTCAAACACAGGCACAGTGGGCTTATGTGTCCTGTGGAAACACTAGTCGGATCCGAACAATGACACCGTCCTACGTTCTGCCTCCCCCTTCTGCCTCCCCCCTCTGCCTCCCCCCTCCCCCGGCCTCTCTCTTAGAATCAGGAGTACAACATCTTTGAGGGCCTGGAGGTGCGCGGTGCTCCCCTGGTGGTCATCAGCCAAGGCAAGATCGTCCTGGAGGAGGGGAGCCTTCACACCACCGAGGGGTGTGGCCGCTTCGTAGGCCGGAAGCCTTTCTCTGACTACGTCTACAAGAGGATAAAGGCTCGCAGCAGGGTACGGCGAGGATACGAGTGGATCATTGCGCTGTCTACAGCGTTCCTGTTTTAACTAAGGGAGAGCCTTGTGAAATGCCCCCGTATCGTCCTAAGTGGTTGCGTTGCGATACGGTAACGTCATTTGCGGTCATGCTGAAAGCTGTGCTGCACTGTCAGTACCTTTGGGATTGCTTGATCTCGCCTGTTGATCCTATCTCCTCTCCCGTCCTCCAGCTGGCTGAACTCCGGGGTGTTCCGCGCGGTCTCTACGACGGGCCCGTCTGTGAGGTGTCAGTCACGCCCAAAACCATGACCCCGGCCTCCTCTGCCAAGACCTCTCCGGCCAAACAGGCAGCGGCAGCAGGCGGTCAGCCTGTCCGCAACCTGCACCAGTCTGGATTTAGCCTATCTGGTGAGGAGCATGTGGGAGGGGGTGGGGGGACGCATGGATTTATCCTATCCGGTGAGGAGCGTGTGTGAGGGGGTGGGGGGACGCATGGATTTAGCCAATCCGGTGAGGAGCGTTTGGGAGTGGGTG